>JAHHZJ010001809.1:0-27339 GCA_021437245.1 Aegilops speltoides | reverse complement strand
ACAAGTTGATCCTTGAGATCGCTCTCAGCCAGGCGGTGCCCCCTCCACCATATTCCACCTCGGTCATATCAGAGCGGTGCTTAGGCGAAGCCCCGCGCCGGTAGAACATCAAGATCGCCACCACGCCGCCGCGGCCGACGGAACTCTCTCTCCCAAAGCTCTACCGATCGGAGCCCGAGGAGCGCCACCGAGCTGTACGGTGTCAAGAACTCGGAGGCGCCGAGTAACGACGCTGATCGGGTTGGATCGCGAGGAGAACGTACGACTACTTCCTCTACGCCAGATCGCTTCGCTTCGGCCCACGAGGGTACGAGACAACACTCTCCCTCTTGTTGCTATGCATCACCATGATCTTGCGTAAAGCGAGGAATTTTTTGAAATTACTACGCCCCCAACAAAGGGCATCCGAGCCTAGGTTTTTATGGTTTGATGTTTTGCACGAGTACAACACAAGTGAGTTGTGGACGATACAAGTCATACTACCTACCAAAGATGTCATACTTTGGTTCAGCGGTATTGTGAGATGAAGCGCCCGACCGACATTACGCCAGACGCTTACGCGAGACCGGTTTCACTGCTACGCAGCACTCGTGCTTAAAGGTGACCGGCGCGGGTGTCTGCCTCTCACTTTAGTTGAACTGAATGCATACGCCCGTCCTTGAGAAGGTTAAACAGAGTCTATTTGACGAAGTATCGCTGTGGTTTTGATGCGAGGTGAGATTGGTTCTTGCTTAAGCCCGTAGCAGCCACGTAAAATTTGCAACAACAAAGTAGAGGACGCCTAACTTGTTTTTGCAGGCATGTTGTGATGTGATATGGTCAAGACGTGATGCTATATTTTATTGTATGAGATGATCATGTTTTGTAACCGGTTATCGGCAATCGGCTGGAGCCATATGGTTGTCGCTTATTGTATGAAATGCAAACGCCTCGTAATTGCTTTTACTTTATCACTAAGCTGTAGCGATAGTCGAGAAGCAATAGATGGCATAAACGACAACGATGCTACGATGGAGATCAAGGTGTCGCTACCGGTGACGATGGTGATCACGACGGTAAGCTTCGAGATGGAGATCACAAGCACAAGATGATGATGGCCATATCATATCACTTATATTGATTGCATGTGATGTTTATCCTTTATGCATCTTATTTTGCTTTGATTGACGGTAGCATTTTAAGATGATCTCTCACTAAAATTATCAAGCAGTGTTCTCCCCGAGTATGCACCGCTACAAAGTTCGTCGTGCCGAGACACCACGTGATGATCGGGTGTGATAAGCTCTCACGTCCATCTACAACGGTGCAAGCCAGTTTTGCACACGCAGAATACTCATGTTATACTTGACGAGCCTAGCATATGCAGATATGGCCTCGAACACGGAGACCGAAAGGTCGAGCGTGAATCATATAGTAGATATGATCAACATAAGATGTTCACCATTGAAAACTACTCCATCTCACGTGATGATCGGTTATGGTTTAGTTGATTTGGATCACGTGATCACTTAGATGACTAGAGAGATGTCTGCCTAAGTGGGAGTTCTTAAGTAATATGATTAATTGAACTTAAATTTATCATGAACTTAGTACCGATAGTATCTTGCTTGTCTATGTTTGTTTGTAGATAGATGGCTCGTGCCGTTGTTCCGCTGAATTTTAATGCCTTTGAGAAAGCAAAGTTGAAAGATGATGGTAGCAATTACACGGACCGGGTTCGTGAATCGAGGATTATCCTCATTGTCTGCACGTAAGAGTTACGCCCCGAAGCACCGCTAGGTGCCGTGCCCGCTGCCGATGTAACCGACGACGTTAAGAACGCCCGCGCAGAGCAAAGCTAATGACTACTCTATAGTTTAGTGTGCCATGCTTTACGGCTTAGAACTGGTCTTCAACGACGCTTTGAACGCCATGGAGCATATGAGATGTTCCAGAGTTGAAGTTGATATTTCAAATGTAATGCCCGGATTGAGAGATATGAAGTTCCAATAAGTTCTATAGCTGCAAGATGGAGGAGAATGGGTCTGCTGCAAGGAGCACATACTCGTAATGTCCGGTATTACAATCACTTGACTCAACGGGAGTTAATCTTCCGATGATTGTGTCATTGATGTAATTCTTCAATCACCGCCACCAAGCTACAAAGGCTTCGTGATGAACTATAACATGCAAGGGTTAGTAAAGACTATGCTCGAGCTCTTCGCAATGCTAAAGGCTGCATGGAGGTAGAAATCAAGAAGGAGCATCAAGTGTTGATGGTCAATAAGACCACTAGTTTCAAGAAGAAAGGCAAAGGAAGAAGAAGGAACTTCAAGAAGAACAGCAAACAAGTTGTCGTCAGAGAAGAAACCCAAGTCCGACCTAAACCTGAAATCGAATGCTTCTACCGCAAGCGATCGGTCACCGGAAGCGGAACTGCCCCAAGTATTTGGCGGATAAGAAGGATGGCAAGGTGAACAAAGGTATATGTGATATACATGTTATTGATGTGTACCTTACTAGAGCTCGCAGAGCACTGGTATTTGATACTGGTTCTGCTGCTAATATTTGCAACTCAAACAGGACTACGGATTGCTTAACACCGCAAAGGACGAGGTGACGATGCGCTGGGAAATGGTTCCAAAGTCGATGTGATCGCTCGGCACGCTACCTCTACATCTACCTTCGGATTAGTATTAGACCTAAATAATTGTTATTTGCGCCTCGCGTTGAGCATGAACATTATATCCGGATCTTGTTTGATGCTAGACGGTTATTCATTTAAATCGAGAATAATGGTTGTTCTATTTATATGAGTAATATCTTTATGGTCATGCACCCTTGAAGAGTGGTCTATTTTGATGAATCTCGATAGTAGTGATACACATATTCATAATGTTGAAGCCAAAAGATGCAGAGTTGATAATGATAGTGCAACTTATTTGTGGCACTACCGCTTAGGTCATATCGGTATAAAGCGCATGAAGAAACTCCATATCGATGGACTTTGGAGTCACTTGATTATGAATCACTTGGCACTTATGTAACCGTGCCTCATGGGCAAGATGACTAGAACCCCGCTCTCCGACTATGGAGAGAGCAACAGATTTGTTGGAAATCATACACATGCATGTATGTGGCCCGATGAATGTTGAGGCTCGTATGGATATCGTTATTTTCTCACCTTCACAGATGATTTAAGCGATATGGGTATATCTACTTAATGAAACATAAGTCTAAAACATTTGAAAAGTTCAAAGAATTTCAGAGTGAAGTTGAAAATCATCGTAATAAGAAAATAAAATTTCTACGATCCGATCGTGGAGGCTAATATTTGAGTTACGAAGTTTGGTCTACATTTGAAACAATGCGAATAGTTTCGCAACTCACGCCACCCGAACACCACAACGTAATGGTGTGTCCAAACGTCAGAATCGCACTTTACTAGATATGGTGCGATCTATGATGTCTCTTACAGATTTACCGCTATCGCTTTGGGGTTATGCTTTGAGACGGCCGATTCACGCTGAATAGAACACCGTCAAACTGCTGAGACGACACCTTATGAACTATGGTTTAGCAAGAAACCAAAGCTGTCATTTCTTAAAGTTTGGGGATGCGATGCTTATGTGAAAAAGCTTCAACCCGATAAGCTCAAACCCAAATCGGAGAAATGTGTCTTCATAGGATACCCAAAGGAGACATGGGTACACCTTCTATCACAGATCCGAAGGCAAGACATTTGTTGTTAAGAATGGATCCTTTCTAGAGAAGGAGTTTCTCTCGAAAGAAGTGAGTGGGAGGAAAGTAAAACTTGATGAGGTAATCGTACTTTCTCCCTTATTTGAAAGTAGTTTATCACGTAAACCGGTTTCGCGACATCTACACCAAATAGTGAGGAAGTTGATGATGTCGATCATGAAACTTCGATCAAGTTACTACGTAACCTCGTGAGATCAACCAGAGTAAGATCCGCACTGTAGTGGTACGGTAATCCTGTTCTGGAAGTCATGCTACTAGATCATGATGAACCTACGAACTATGAAGAAGCGATGGTGAGCCCAGATTCCGCAAAATGGCTTGAGGCCATGAAATCTGAGATGGGATCCATGTATGAAAACAAAGTGTGGATTTTGGTGACTTGCCCGAGGGTCGGCAAGCAATAGAAAACAAGTGGATCTTCAAGAAGAAGACCGACGCCGACGGTAATGTTATCGTTTAAAAGCTCGACTTGTCGCAAAGGGTTTTCGACAAGTTCAAGGGATTGACTATGATGAGACCTTCTCACCAGAAGCGATGCTTAAGTCCGTCTCAATCATGTTAGCAATTGCCGATTTTATGATTATGAAATTTGGCAAATGGATGTAAAGACTGCATTCCCGAATGGATTTCGAAGAAGAGTTGTATATGATGCAACCGTAAGGTTTTATCGATCCAAAGGAGCTAACAAAGTGTGCAAGCTCCAATGATCCATTTATGGACTGCAAGCATCTCGAGTTGGAATAAACGCTTTGATAGTGTGATCAAAGATTTGGGTTTATACAGACTTTTGGAGAAGCTCAGATTTACAAGAAAGTGAGGAGCTCAGAGCATTTCGATATTATGTGTAGATGACATATTACTAATCGGAAATGATATAGAATTTCTCGATAGCATAAAGGGATACTTGAATAAGAGTTTTTCAATGAAAGACCTCGTGAAGTTGCTACATATTGGGCATCAAAATCTATAGAGATAGATCAAGACGCTTAATTGACTTTCACAAAGCACATACTCTTGACAAAATTTTGAAGAAGTTCAAATGGATCAAGCAAAGAAAGGGTTCTTGCTCGTTACAAGGTGTGAAGTTGAGTAAGACTCAATGCCCACCACCGCAGAAGATAGAGAGAAAATGAAAGATGTTCCCTATGCCTCACCATAGGCTCTATCATGTATGCAATGTCGGTACCTGCACTGATGTGTGCCTTGCTATAAGCTTAGCAGGAGGTACCAAAGTAATCCAGAGGATCATCGACAGCGTCAAGAACATCCCGAAATACCGAAAAGGACTAAGGATATGTTTTCAGATATGGAGGTGACAAAGAGCTCATCGTAAATGGTTACGCTGATGCAAGTTTTGACACCGATCCCATTTCTAAATCGCAAACCGGATAATGATTTACACTAAACGGAGGAGCCGCTGCTTGCGCTTCTAAACAAAGCGTCAGAAGGGATCTACATGTGAAGCGGAGTACATAGCAGCTTCGGAAGCAGCTAATGAAGGAGTCTCGATGAAGGAGTTCATATCCCATCTAGGTGTCATACCTAGTGCATCGGGTCCAATGAAAATCTTTTGTGACAATATCGAGCAATTGCTTTAGCGAAGGAATCCAGATTTCACAAGAGAACCAAACACATCAAGAGACGCTTCAATTCCATCCGGACTTGGTCCGTGGGAGACATAGAGATTTGTAAGATACATACGGATCTCAATATAGCGCACTGCTGACTAAGCCTCTTCCACGAGCAAAACATGATCAGCACCAAGACTCCATGGGTGTTAGAATCATTACTATGTAATCTAGATTATTGACTCTAGTGCAAGTGGGAGATCAAGGAAATATGCCCTAGAGGCAATAATAAAGTTATTATTTATTTCCTTATTTCATGATAAATGTTTATTATTCATGCTAGAATTGTATTAACCGAAACATAATACATGTGTGAATACATAGACAAACAAGAGTGTCACTAGTATGCCTCTATTAGACTAGCTTGTTAATCAAAGATGGTTAAGTTTCCTAACCATAGACAAAGGAGTTGTCATTTGATTAACAAGGTCACATCATTAGTTGAATGATCTGATTGACATGACCCATTCCATTAGCTTAGCACCATCGCTTAGTATGTTGCTATTGCTTTTATCCATGACTTATACATGTTCCTATAACTATGAGATTATGCAACTCCTGCTTACCGAGGAACACTTTGGGTACTACCAAACGCCACAACATAATCGGGTGATTATAAAGGAGTACTACAGTGTCTCCAAAGGCGTATGTTGGGTTGGCGATTTCGAGATTAGGTTTTGTCACCCGATTGCTCGGAGAGGTATCTCTCGGCCCTCTCGGTAATGCACATCGCTTAAGCTCTTGCAAGCATTACAACTAATAAGTTAGGTGAGATGATGTATTACTTAACGAGTAAAGAGACTTGCCGTAACGAGATTGAACTAGGTATTGATACCGACGATCAATCTCGCAAGTAACATACCGATGACAAAGGGAACAACGATGTTGTTATGCGGTCCGACCGATAAAGATCTTCAGAGAATATGTAGGAGCCAATATGGGCATCCGTGTCCCGCTATTGGTTATTGACCGAGACGGTCTCGGTCATGTCTACATTGTTCTCGAACCGTAGGGTCCGTGACGCTTAAGGTTTCGGCGACGGTTATATTATGAGTTTGTGTATTTTGATGTACCAAGGAGTTCGAGTCCCGGATGTGATCACGGACATGACGAGGAGTCTCAAATGGTCGAGACATAAAGATTGATATATTGACGGCTATATTCGACACCGAAAGGTTCCGGAAGTTTCGGAGAAAACCGAGTGCCGAGGGGTTACTGAACCCCTGGGAAGTAATGGGCCTTATTGGGCCAAGAGGGGAGAGAGAGGCCGCACCAGAGGTGGCGCCCCATGGGGAGTCCGAATAGACAGGAGGGGGGCGCCCCCCTTTCCTCTCCCTCTCCTCTCCTTCCTTCCCCTTCCTCCTTCCTAGTTGATTAGGAAAGGGAGTCCCACTCCCACTAGGAGGAGGACTCCCTCCCTTGGCGCGCCTCCCAGGCCGGCCGCCCTCCCCTTGCTCCTTTATATATGGGGGGGGGGCACCCTAGAACATACAAGTTGATCCTTGAGATCGCTCTCAGCCGCAGTGCGCCCCCTCCACCATATTGCACCTCGGTCATATCAGAAGCAGGTTAGGCGAAGCCTCGCCGGGTAGAACATCAAGATCGCCACCACGCCGTCAGGTCGATGGAACTCTCTCTCCCGGCTCGCTGATCTGAGCCCGAGGAGCGCCACCGAGCTGCACGTGTGTCAAGAACTCCGGAGGCGCCGGAGTAACGGCGCTGGATCGGTTGATCGCGAGGAGAACGACGACTACTTCCTCTACGCCAGATCGCTCCGCTTCGGGTTCACGAGGGTACGAGACAACACTCTCCTCTCGCTGCTATGCATCACCATGATCTTATGCGTGCGAGGAATTTTTTGAAATTACTACGCCCCAACAAAACAGAACATGAGCCCGCGGACGAAGGGATGAAGTGGAAACCCCAGTCCACTTGACGGCGGGCGAGGAACACGACCTCTCGCCGGGTTTCGGGTTGGGATGACCTGCCCTTCGTCCGCAGCTGCTAATGCTGATGTCTCATGCCAAGCATCCGCCGCCCAAAGATTCGTGATATGCTTCTCTTTCACGGTGGAAGCCACCCACTTGCCTCCCCGCCTCCCGACATGTCTAGCTATGCGGAGAAGGCTTGGACTAGGGCGCCTGGAGCTCGAGGAGGCAAGGACAGCCAGAAGGAAGAAGGCGGTGAAAATGGGGAACCTTATCCCTTTATAGAGGCGACGGCGGGCGCGCCCCACTTGCCCGCTGAGAATCGCTATTCCCAAGCGCCATGATTGATGGCGCGTGGGATTACCCATACCAGATTGATGAGAATCC
Organism: Aegilops speltoides; assembly: GCA_021437245.1. Taxonomy (NCBI): domain Eukaryota; kingdom Viridiplantae; phylum Streptophyta; class Magnoliopsida; order Poales; family Poaceae; genus Aegilops; species Aegilops speltoides. The sequence continues at coordinate 19,655 of JAHHZJ010001809.1, read as the reverse complement.
CGTGATAAGGGACACGATCTTCGCTTTGGCAAGACATGTCAAGGAAACCGCCGCAATATGCGCTATGGCTGGTTGTGGGAAAACGGTTCAATAATGACCCGACCGTAATGACATGTCATGTTGTCTAAAAGTTGTCAAAGATATTACATTTGTGAAGTATCATGCTCTATGGTGGTATGTGAAGATCATTATTGCAGATCCGGACACGGTTTAAGTGTTCGATAATAACTCGAGCTTGGAGAAGGAACCCGCTTGCAATGCCAAGACAAGACTGCATGCCGGACTTATCTTCATTGAAGCCTGGTTCTGTGGGCTACCGAGGGAGTCCCGGATTAGGGGTATCCGGACAACCGACTATACACTTCGGTCCCACTATTGGAGCGTGAAGATATAAGACTCAAGACTCATTCCCGTGGTCCGGATGGGACTCTCCTTTGCGTGGAAGACAAGCTTACGATCCGATTGTCAGACTCGACTCAATGTCACATCGATCTAGCTCAGAACACATCATATCACTTTGCGCCTCACGCACGTATCCCAACGGTGCCACCTTACCTTGCCCGGACCGCTTGGCCTTTTGGCACACGATATGATAGTGTCGCTAGCATCCATATGAAAAGGAGCCCGGCCGACATGACTAGTCGAAACCCAAAGTGGCACAGACTTACAGGACAGCATCCATGACCCAAAGATCGAACGTGTTTGGTCAACAATAAGTAAGTTCCGGCTGAAGCGTCTGGCTAGCAGATTCGCAAACCGGGTCAGAAGGGCTAACAGACTCGAACTCAATGCGTGACATTTCAAGGGACGCATACAGAACGAAGAAGGACACATGCCGCCAGCCTAAGTGTTCCGAGCAAGAGTAAGCTACCATGGCTCAAAGGAGACACTAGGAGACATTTCCGTAAGAGAGGCTACTAAAGATAAACAACTAGATAGTCGATCCCACACATACCAAGCATTTCAATCATACACACAATATGCTCGATATGTGCAAATACAACAAGGCATCACAACATGACTCTACGACACAAGTATTTTATTTAAAGGCTCAGAGAGCCATTCATATCATACACACAAGTACGGGTCACACGACCCACATACAAGTCATACAAGCATACAAGCCAACAATGAAGTGTTTTGTCCGAGTACGCATAACTAGTAAAATAAAAGAGGCTTGGGTAAGCCTAGCTATACTACATGGTCCTTCTTTGCACAGATCACCACCGGCCTTAGTCTACTCATCGATGTCAACGCCTACAAAGAACCCGCTTGAGGGGTTTGAGGCATCTTCAAAAATGTAAATTAAAGCAACATGAGTACAAAGGTACTCAAAGAAGACTTACATCGACCCTACATACATGCACATTATCAAGAAGGGTTGGTGGGGTTATCGCAGCAAGCCAGCTTTGACTCATGGCTAAGCTTATCCCACGAGACACCAACTTGAAATAGTTTTATGACTCGAGTCCACTACTCATCACTTCAATACACCACCGAGGATCCAACCCCGCCTTCCCACGGAGGAGCCATCCTCGACTCACGCTTATCTTGAGGCTTTTAGTAGTATCCATTTACTTGTCTATGAACCGATAGGCAACCAAGTAGTCCTTATCATGACGCCGCTATTCAATAGATGATGTTAACCTCAGCAGGGTGTACTTCTTCATACATGTTTCACCACTTAGCTGCCCAGCACACGACATGTGCTCTGCAGACTTCAAGCTTAAAGCCGACGTGGTGTAGACCACAACCTACCTAGACACACAAGTCTCTAGTCCGTGTTTATCGCCTATTTGGGTTCCATCTATGAGGAGTTCCGCCAAGTCTCGCCACAGCCCCAAACGATGTGAACAAGGTTCCCGGATACCAAACGGGCATCCGTAGACACCCGCCACGCATCTACCGTGATCACAGCCCACCTTTACGGCCACGCTGCCCACGGCCTCCAAGAGGCTACAAACACCGTAAACTACTTGCAACTCCCGGACAGAGGACTAGGGAATAAGAAGTCGAGCGGGTCATATTTCAGGCCCAATGTATGGTAGTAGCTGCTTTAAATCACACATACAGATCTCAAGGCTTAAGGACGGCCTCAATGAAACAACCCACCATGTACTCCTACATGGCCTCTCATCGATACCTTTACCAAATCGTGTTCAACACCTTACCTCATACCGACTGATCATTTCACTCTAGCCATCACCCGATGAACCGCACCGACACGACTCTAAGCATAGCAGTATAGCAAGGTAGGAACAACACAATCATATGGCTCAATCAACTCCTACACATGCTAGTGGGTTTCATCTAGTTATCGTGGCAATGACAGTCATGCAGAGGAAATGGGTTCAACTACCGCAAAGACACAAGCAGCTTGAATCGCGTTGTCTTAATGCAGTAAACGAGAGCAGGAGCAAGAACATGGATTTTATCGATATGATCAAATGGTTGGTTGCTTGTTCGACGGTCGTTACACGGTATTGTTCTTCGTCAGGTTATCACTAGACTTGGGGCCGTAACTCCGCCGCAGAACACCGATACACAAGCATTACCAAACAAGATGCAACAATATGATGCATGCAATGAGACATGGCAAATGAGTGCTTTGGGCTAATGCAACTAAGACCAAATGAGTTTGAAGCATTTTGAACTATGGATGCAATTTCCAAACCCATTATGATCATTTAAAGTGCTTAAACTTGTTCTGCCATAAACAGCAAGTTAGCTTCTGTAAACATGCATGAAACCTGTACAGATGGAAAGATTGGATTTTTCTGATCATTTTTCATATATAATTTGTCTCATTTGGAGCTATGGTTGATTTTATATGAATTTTTGAAGTTTGAAACATTTTCCGAATTTCCTGTAAAAATAATTCCAAGAATTTAAATATCACACAAGATCAGGCCATGATGACGTGGGTCAACGGGCTGGTCAGTCAAACCGACCAGTGGGTCCCGCATGTCAAGGGGTTAGTTTATTTAGAATTTAATTAAAACTAAACTAGGTTAATTAGCGTGGTCGGGCCCACATGTCATGGACCCGTGGGGTCAACCCGCCCACCCGTGGTCAAACCGGGTCAAACCCATCATGCTTAGTCACGGGCGAGCCCGACGCGGGCGGTGGAAGTGGTTTTTGCCCGCCACCAAATGGGGCGCGAGACCACCGGAGTGCACCGAGGACGAACCGCAGCTTCTGGCGGAGTCCGCTGGGCTTGGTGGTCGGAGTTACGCCGCGGCGATTTGGCGCCACCGAGCTCGGTGAAACGAACTCGTGCTGGGTGTGCGTGAGGTGCGTGGAGTGCGTGGTTAGCTCCAAACGATGTGGTGAACGTGGTTGGACACGGAGAAGGCCGAGGTGGCCGGAGCACGCGGGCGACGAGGTCCGCGACGGCGAAAGTGCACGTGAGCTTCGCGGTCGCGGTGGTGCACGGAGCGAGAGGGAGAGGGAAGGTAGCTGAGCTCACAGAGCCACGAGAGGCCACCGGGCGTGGTCGGGGACGAAGCTGCGGCGGCGACGGCGCGGGGATCTTCGGCGCGGCGCCGGGCGAAGCTGGTGCGGCGGCTTGGGCACGCGAAGGCCGGGGCTCGCTAGCTCGGCGAGAGGACGGCGGCGAGCTCCCGGACACGGTGGCGCGGGCGTGGGTTGACGGAGAACGCGGCTACGACGGGCAGCGCGGCGGTGGCGCCGCCATGGCGTGGGGAGCGAGGGAGACGAACCGGGAGGAACGGGGTGTCTGGGGTGCGGAGAGAGCGAGGGGCGATCCTCGACGCGGGCAAGGCGAGGGAAACGGCGAGACGGCGAGCAGGTGCGGCACCGGCGCGGTGCTCGCCGAGCACCTCGCTGCTCGCCTGGTCGGTAAGCAGCCACCGGGCGCGTGTCACTGGGCCGGCTGTGGGCTGGCTAGTGGGCCGAGGCGCTGTAAGTCCTTTTCGCTTCGCTTTTTTTTTCTATTTTCCGCAACTTTGTTGATTTATTTAAAATACCAAAAGGTTTTAAAATTCACCAAACTACTCATGGTCCATTGTTGAATATTTCCAACATGAAACATTTTAGTTTAGAGATATTTGGACATTTGAAATATTTTATAAATTTAAAATGCCCAAATTCAAATAGCTATGATTTAATTCAAAGACCCTGGATGACCTAGGAAATTGTGCATCACTTTTGGCAAAGCTTCGACCAAGACAAAATGATGGACATTTTAGAAGGGCATTTCAGTTCATCGAAAATATTTTTAGTAAACCCTAGTTGTTTCAGAGGGGGTCAGGGTTCGCAATCCCATTTCAAGTTTCGCTGAAAAAATAGACATGATGCAACACTCTAATGCATGAACTAGCTAGGTGTGACAACTCACCCCACTCAAAAGAATCTCGCCCCGAGATTTAGGTTCCTCCGAAAGAGGGCGGGTACTCAAGTCAAGACGCATCCTCCCTTTCCCAAGTAGCTTCCTTCTCGTAATGGTGCCACCATTGAACCTTGAGAAACTTGATATTATGCCGCCGAGTGGTACGCTCGCTTGATCGAGGATACGAACGGGTATTCTCGATATGTGAGATTATCTTGAAGATCAAGCGCTTGTGGTCCACTCCACGGATAGGATCCGAGAAGCAACGCCGAGTTGAGAAACGTGGAAGACGCCGTGGACTTTGGAGAGATGCGGAGGTAGTTCCAATTGGTAGGCAACTTCCCTCGCTTGGCAAGAATGCGAAGGGTCCAATGTAGCGAGGAGCCAATTTGCCTTTGATATCAAACGATGGGTTCCTTCGAGGAGTAACCAAGGTAAGCCTTCTCGCCAACCTCGTAAGTCATAGCCTTATGTTTTCGGGTCATATTGACTCTTTTGACGAGATTGGGCTGTTTTCAACTTTTCACTAACGATGCGAACTTGCTCTTCTCGCCTCCTCGAATCATATCCGGCCAAAGAATTGTCTTTCCCTGCTTCACCAGCTTAAGAGGTGTTCACACCTTCGCCCATAGAGAACTTCAAAAGGTGCTTTGCCAAGCTAGATTGATAGCTGTTGTTATAAGCAAACTCGCAAATGGAAGGCATTTCTCCCAATCCATTCCAATGAGATAATGTAAGCTCAAGCATGTCTTCTAGGATTTGGTTGACACGCTCTACTTGACCACTTGATTGAGGGTGAAAAGCAAAGGTTAAAGGAAAGATGGGTTCCTATAGCATTTTGAAACTTTCCCAAAATCGAGAGGTGAAAAGACTTCTCGATCCGAAGTTTATTTCAATGGAACACCATGAAGAGACACTATTCGAGAGATGTACAAATCTGCTAGTCGACTAGCGTTATACTCGCCAATGTAAGAAATGGGCTACTTTGGAAAGGCGGTCGATAATCTATTAAAGATAGCATTATTCCTCTTTTGGTCCTCGGAAAACCAAAGATGAAATCCATACTGATTTTATCCCATTTCCATTCGTGAATAGCTAAGGGTTGAAGGGTGCCAAGAGCCGCTGATGCTCGCTTTTACGCCGACGACAAACGCCGCAGTTAGCAACGAATTGAGCAATGTCTCTCTTCATCCTAGTCCACCGTAACCTCCGCGAGGTCCCGATACATTTTAGTGCTACCGGATGAATGGTGAGAGGAGATTCATGAGCCTCCTTAAGGATCAATCGCCAGATAAAGCGATTCTTGGGAACCACTAGACGGTTCTCAAAATATACAACACCATGATCATTTGTAGAGAAACATTTAGCATCTCCGCTAGCAATGTTCTCCTTAATCCGGATATTCCTCTATCTCGCTTTTGGGCAGCGTGACTTGATCCATAAGAGTAGGTTTCGCCACCAAAGTGGAAAGGAACCTCGAGGAACAATGTGAAGGTTGAGCTCCAAATTCCTCGTGGAGAAGTGGTTGACTTTGTCGCAACATTAGATTGTTGCAATAAGATTTACGACTTAGCGATCCGCCATGACGCTGGCTTTTCCTCGGGTATAAGTTATCCCTAAGTCGAAATCGAGATCAACTCAACCCAACGCCTTTGCCCGAGATTCAAATCTGGTTGGGTGAATATATATTTCAGACTTTGGTGATCGGTGTAGATTTCGCAACGATTACCAAGAAGGTAATGTCGCCAGGTTTTGAGTGCATAGACTACACCGCAAGCTCTAGATCATGAGTAGGGTAGTTTTCTCATGTGGGTGTAATTGTCGTGAACCATAAGCAATTACGGTCGATCTTGCATGAGAATACAGCCTAGTCCTTGTCGCGAGGCGCCGCAATAGATAACAAAGTCCTTAGAGAAATCTGTGGTACCAAAGACGGAGCAGAGGTTAAACGCCTTTTCGCCTCGAAACTGTGCTCACATTGTGGAGTCCACTCAACTTTTTATCTTTCTTGAGGAGTTCGCTTAGAGGTTTAGCAACTTTGGAGAAGTTCTCGATTAAGCGGTGACAATAGCTCGCTAAGCCAAGGAAACTCCGAACTTGCTTGACCGATTCGTGGAGTCCAATTAAGGACGGCTTGAACTCGCCGGGTTTACAAAGAATACCTTTACCGTAAATTACATGTCCTAGATAGGTCACTCGCAGCCAAAATTGCATTTAGAAAACTTGGCATAAAGGCGATGCTCTCAAGTTTCATCAACACTAGCCTTAGATGTTCGCATGTTCTTCCTCATTCTTGAATAGATGAGTATGTCATCGAGGTAAACCACTTACTTAATTTATCCAAATACTCCATGAAGATTGAGTTCATTAACCGGAGAAGGTGGTCGGAGCATTGGTTAGTCAAGGACATGACGGTGTACTCAGATTGGCCATAACGAGTAACAAAAGCCGCTTTAGGAATGTCCCTGCTTCGGATTTTGATTTGATGGTAGCCTAACCTCAAATCCATCTTAGAGAAGACCGAGGATCCCGCGAGTGATCATACAGATCGCTGATCCCGGGAGCGGATACTTGTTCTTAATTGTGACCAAGTTGACGGGTCGATAATCTACAACCATCCGATCCGCATTCATCCTTCTTCTTGACGAAGAGGACGGGCAAGCCCAAGGAGATGAACTAGGACGGATGAAACCTTTTGCAAGGCCTCATCGAAGTTGTTTCTAAGTTCGCTAGTTCTAGGGTGCCATCTTATAGGGTCTTCTAGAAATTGGGACAGCCTCGAATGAGATCTATCACGAATTCAACATCTCCGCTGTGGGACACCGCAATTTTTCCGAAAGACATCCGAAAGTCACGGACTACCGAACGCCTTCGAGGTCCGCAATGGACCGCATTAAGAGAATATAGTTGGCGCTGATATTCGGGTCAAGACATTGACTATCTTTCCCGAGGGTGCGAAGTTGAATAGCCCTAGAGAAACAATCAATCTTGGCATGATGGGCTGACATCCACCCATACCCAAGATGATATTTATATCCCAAGATTTGAGAGCTATCAACGATGCAAGGAAAACAAGTCTGTCGACCAATTTCATTACCATGACTTACTCTAGAGGTTTGCCATCTAGAACCCGAGTAGAAATTTCCATGGTGGAAGGCATGTCACGTAATGCGTGTTATGCAAACGAGCATAGTTTTCGGATATGAATGAATGAGATGCTCCAAAGATCGAAAAGAACGGATGCCGGGTGGCAATTAACAAGAAGCGCATCGAGCACGACGCTGGGATCCTCTTGGGCCTCTTCACCGAGACACACATTAACATGGCCACGCAAGGGTGGCCGGCTTGGCATAGAACACCTTCCGCTGGCTTGCCACGCCAACAGCTTTTGCAGTGCTGGTTGGGGTTGGTCTGGGACAATCGCGCATGTAGTGGCCTGACTTCCCACATTTGAAGCACGCCACGGGTTGGCGCGAGAGGAGCGCTGTTGGTTGGGCCACCATAGGGCCTAGCCGGTGCATATCGCTGAACCGGGCGAGGCGCTCGAAGGATGGCCTCGTGTGAATCGATGGCAGGCAAGATAGGCACCCACACACGGCGCTTCGGGTCCAAAGACCGGATGAGGAACCCATATCACGCACCATGCTTGCGTGTTGCTTCAAATCACCCGACCAGTTTCAGCCACCGATGGCTTTGTTAACAAGCTTCGAAAGAGGTGCACCCATGCGCACGGAGATCTCGGCGGTTCGGGCTAAGTCCCTGCGGAACCTTGCCTATTTCTTGGCGCCGCGGAGACCTCTTCAGCTTGCATATCGAGCGAGATTACCGAACTTCTACTATAGGCGCCCACGAGAGACGGCCTGGGTGAAACCGCAGAACTCCTCACGCTATTTATCCATGAGACCTCCGAATGTGATGTTCACGAAAGCCTCGCTGAATTCTGCCCAAGTAGTGACATGGCCAATCGGGCGATAGCTATATAATTCTCCCACCGTAGATCAAGGGGCCTTCGAGATGATATGCAGCAAGGTGACCTTGTCCGCCTACCACCAAGGCGTAACGCAGCTTGTGAGTAATGCCGCGGGTTACCATCGCCGAGAGGCTCGACGGAGTGGTGGAAGGTAGGTGGGTGTAACTTGATGAAGTCACCGAGCGACACCAAGTTGTTTCTCCGATGATGGGCTGTGTTTGTTCGATACGCCCAAAGAAACGGTTGGTCTCCCTGCTTGTTTCTTCTCGCTTCAAAGATAACTTCGCCGAGAAGGAGGGTGAGGCAGGTTTGCTTCTCCAACTCCATCGCTTTCGCCTCGCTCAAGCGGAGCAGGGTTGTTATGGTGTTAACCATCCTAGGAAAACAAGACAAGGATTTAGTCCAGATGGCAAGATTCTAACATAGAAGTGTAGAATGTAATGGATAACTCGGATGCGAGATGATCATCCGTATGACATGGTAGATACAGTAAACCGCTTTTTATTCCATCGCCATACACACCATACAAGGTTTAGTACAAGACCAAACAAAGTACTACTACGGTGAAAGGAAGATTACATCTCATCGGAGGCACACCAAGCTCCTATACATTATTTTTGTTACACCTCCGGATTAGTACACACTAAGTCATATTCCACGAGTCACGCAGACGGTGGAAATACAATCGTTATAATACTAGTGGGACTACTACTAACTCAGACGCTCCGTAGTAGTTCTCATAGAAGTCTCCTCCAGAATCGGGAGTTCAACGTGATCGCCCGGGAACAAAGCGTCCCGAGGAGCCTGTGGACCGTAAGGGCACGGGTGAGGTCTTGACCCACGAACGGTGGCAAGCGAGACCACGAGGTGGGGTGATGCCCCCACATCACGCCACCATCATGTCCGCAGAGCAGCCCCGACAGATACAAATCCTCATATCCATATAACCGCTTGAACAGCCGGTGCAAACGAGTCAAGGTAGCCTGATCTAAACGGCATTGAAGAGCTCCATCCTCAAGGCCCGACTCTCGGTCCTGTCCTCGAGCAGCTCAGCGGTAGTACGGGTTAGGGAGTCCTCCCGACCGAATCAAGATAGATGGCTCAAGATAACCAAACGCCCAGAAGTGAACTCGCATATACCGAATTCGGTGTTATGAGCAGCCCACCTCGCTCGATAATGGTCATCATAGAATACGCAGATCTTGAACCGCCATATCAATAGTAACACCAAGCCCATAGGAGCTGTGAAGGCCTCGTGGAACCAGGATAAGAGGGAAACACCGACAAAGGTAAAGATACCGACTTTGATTAAAGTCTCGACATCGTTTTTCAATCGTACTGGGTACCAACGATATCCCGCTCGATCATAACCCTAACTAGCATGGTTGTATGACCGTCACCCCAATGCATCCGGTCGATTTAACCACTTGATTTTGCTCACGAGTGGCCATCTCGAAGCATAACCACAATGCAAAGACATTAGAATTTCTAATGAATTTGACAAGATAACGATCAGAATGCTCAAAGGATTGAGACATTTCACAAGGAATTGCATAACCACTCCACAATTTCATATCAAGGTTCTGGGTCCAATTAGTAACATAACAGATAATAAGATCGAACCAGGCTTGTAACCATCAAACCTACAAGGTACTACCGATTAGTAACACGTGAGCCTAATAGAGAGAAGAGATCCTAATCCTTAACCCCGTGGAAGAATGGACCGACTCAGCATCGTAATATCATGAGATAAAGGAGTAAAAAGAGCCTTACGCACTCATCCCACAATCAATTCCCTACATATAACTAAAGCATTTCTAGACTCAACATCGACTCAGCTTTGGCTTGGAGAACCTACAGCAGTCCGCTCGATGCCAACGCTGTCAGACTCCCGACTCAATGTCACATCGATCTAGCTCAGAACACATCATATCACTTTGCGCCTCACGCACGGTATCCCAACGGGTGCCACCTTACCTTGGCCCGGACCGCTTATGCTTTTGGCACACGATATGATAGTGTCGCTAGCATCCATATGAAAAGGAGCCCGGCCGACATGACTAGTCGAAACCCAAAGTGGCACAGACTTACAGGACAGCATCCATGACCCAAAGATCGAACGTGTTTGGCCAACAAAGAAGTAAGTTCCGGCTGAAGCGCTGGCTAGCAGATTCGCAAACCGGTCAGAAGGGCTAACAGACTGGACTCAATGCGTGACATTTCAAGGGACGTATACAGAACGAAGAAGGACACATGCCGCCAGCCTAAGTGTTCCGGAGCAGAGCAAGCTACCATGGCTCAAAGGAGACACTAGGAGACATTTCCCGTAAGAGAGGCTACTAAAGATAAACAACTAGATAGTCGATCCCACACATACCAAGCATTTCAATCATACACACAATATGCCTCGATATGTGCAAATACAACAAGGCATCACAACATGACTCTACGACACAAGTATTTTATTTAAAGGCTCAGAGAGCCATTCATATCATACACACAAGCACGGGTCACACGACCCACATACAAGTCATACAAGCATACAAGCCAACAATGAAGTGTTTTGTCCGAGTACGCATAACTAGTAAAATAAAAGAGGCTTGGGTAAGCCTAGCTATACTACATGGTCCTTCTCTTGCACAGATCACCACCGGCCTTAGTCTACTCATCGATGTCAACGCTCACAAAGAACCCGCTTGAGGGGTTTGAGGCATCTTCCAAAAATGTAAATTAAAGCAACATGAGTACAAAGGTACTCAAGAAGACTTACATCGACCCTACATACATGCACATTATCAAGAAGGGTTGGTGGGTTATTGCAGCAAGCCAGCTTTGACTCATGGCTAAGCTTATCCCACGAGACACCAACTTGAAATAGTTTTATGACTCGAGTCCACTACTCATCACTTCAATACACCACCGAGGATCCAACCCCGCCTTCCTACGGAGGAGCCATCCCCGCACTCACGCTTATCTTGAGGCTTTTAGTAGTATCCATTTACTTGTCTATGAACCGTATAGGCAACCAAGTAGTCCTTATCATGACGCGCTATTCAATAGATGATGTTAACCCCGCAGGGTGTACTTCTTCATACATGTTTCACCACTTAGCCCTCAGACACGACATGTGCTCGGCAGACTTCAAGCTTAAAGCCGACGGGTGTAGACCACAACCTACCTAGACACACAAGTCTCTAGTCCAGTTTATCGCCTATTTGGGTTCCATCTATGAGGAGTTCCTACCAAGTCTCGCCACAGCCCCAAACGATGTGAACAAGGTTCCCGGATACCAAACGGCATCCGACACCGCCACGCATTCACCGTGATCACAGCCCACCCCTACGGCCACCCACGGCCTCCAGAGGCTACAAACACCGTAAACTACTTGCAACTCCCGGACAGAGGACTAGGTGAATAAGAAGTCGAGCGGGTCATATTTCAGGCCCAATGTATGGTAGTAGCTGTTTTTAAATCACACATACAGATCTCAAGGCTTAAGGACGGCCTCAATGAAACAACCCACCATGTACTCCTACATGGCCTCTCATCGATACCTTTACCAAATCGTGTTCAACACCTTACCTCATACCGACTGATCATTTCACTCTAGCCATCACCCGATGAACCGCACTCGACACGACTCTAAGCATAGCAGGTATAGCAAGGTAGGAACAACACAATCATATGGCTCAATCAACTCCTACACATGCTAGTGGGTTTCATCTAGTTATCGTGGCAATGACAGTCATGCAGAGGAAATGGGTTCAACTACCGCAGCACACACAAGCAGCTTGAATCGCGTTGTCTTAATGCAGAAACGAGAGCAGGAGCAAGAACATGGATTTTATCGATATGATCAAATGGTTGGTTGCTTGTTCGACGGTCGTTACACGGTATTGTTCTTCGTCGGGTTATCACGGCATTCTTGGGGCCGTAACTCGCCGCAGAACACCGATACACAAGCATTACCAAACAAGATGCAACAATATGATGCATGCAATGAGACATGGCATAATGAGTGCTTTGGGCTAATGTAACTAAGACCAAATGAGTTTGAAGCATTTTGAACTATGGATGCAATTTCCAAACCCATTATGATCATTTAAAGTGCTTAAACTTGTTCTGCCATAAACAGCAAGTTAGCTTCTGTAAACATGCATGAAACCTGTACAGATGGAAAGATTGGATTTTTCTGATCATTTTTCATATATAATTTGTCTCATTTGGAGCTATGGTTGATTTTATATGAATTTTTGAAGTTTGAAACATTTTCTGGAATTTCCTGTGTAAAAATAATTCCAGTAATTTAAATATCACACAAGATCAAGGCCATGATGACGCTGGGGTCAACGGGCTGGTCAGTCAAACCGACCAGTGGGTCCCGCATGTCGGGGGTTAGTTTAATTAGAATTTAATTAAAACTAAACTAGGTTAATTAGCGTGGTCGGGCCCACATGTCATAGACCTGTGGGGTCAACCGGCCCACCCGTGGTCAAACCGGGTCAAACCCATCGAAGGCTTAGCCAAGCAGCCCGACGCGGGCGGTGGAAGTGGTTTGGCTTGCCCGCCACCAAATGGGGCGCGAGACCACCGGAGTGAAGCCGAGGACGAACCGCAGCTTCTTGGCGGAGTCCGCTGGGCTCGGTGGTCGGAGTTACGCCGCGGCGATTTGGCGCCACCGAGCTCGGGTGAAACGAACTCGCGCTGGGGTGTGCGTGAGGTGCGTGAGTGCGTGGTTAGCTCCAGCGATGTGGTGAACGGTTGGACACGGTGAGAAGGCCGAGGTGGCCGGAGCACGCCGGCGACGAGGTCCGCGACGGCGAAAGTGCACGGAGCTTCGTGGCGGTCGCGTGGTGCACGGAGCGAGAGAGAGAGGTCGGGAAGGTAGCTGAGCTCACAGAGCGTCACGAGAGCCACGGGCGTGGTCGGGACGAGCCGCAGCGGCGACGACGGCGGGGGGATCTCCGCGCGGCGCCGGGCGAAGCTTGCGCGGCGGCTTGGGCACGCGAAGCGCCGGGCTCGCTAGCTCAAGTAGCGGACGGCGGCGAGCTCTCGACACGGTGGCGCGGGCGGGTTGACGGAGAACGCGGCTACGACGGTGGAAAGGCGGCGTGGCGCTGGCCATGGCGTGGGGAGCGAGGGAGACGAACCGGGAGGAACGGGGTGTCTGGGGTGCGGAGAGAGCGAGGGGCGATCCCGACGTGGCAAGGCGAGGGAAACGGCGAGACGGCGAGCAGGTGCGGGCACCCATGCGGTGCTCGCTGCCGAGCACTGGCTGCCTCGCCTGGTCGGCAAGCAGCTACCATGGCGGTGGCGGGTGGGCCGCCAGTGGGCTGGCTAGTGGGCCGAGGCGCCTGTAAGTCCTTTTTCGCTTTCTTTTTCTTTTTCTATTTTCCTCGCAACTTTGTTGATTTATTTAAAATACCAAAAGGTTTTAAAATTCACCAAACTACTCCTGGTCCATTGTTGGAATATTTCCAACATGAAACATTTTAGTTTGAGATATTTGGACATTTGAAATATTTTATAAATTTTAAATGCCCAAATTCAAATAGCTATGATTTAATTCAAAGACCCTGGATGACCTAGGAAATTGTGCATCACTTTTGGCAAAGCTTCGACCAAGACAAAATGATGGACATTTTAGAAGGGCATTTCGTGTTCATCGAAAATATTTTTAGTAAACCCTAGTTGTTTCAGAGGGGGTGGGGTTCCGCAATCCCATTTCAAGTTTCGCTGAAAAAATAGACATGATGCAACACTCTAATGCATGAACTAGCTAGGTGTGACAACTCACCCTCACTCAAAAGAATCTCGCCCCGAGATTTAGGTTCCTCCGAAAGAGGGCGGGTACTCAAGTCAAGACGATCCTCCCTTTCCCAAGTAGCTTCCTCTCGTAATGGTGCCACCATTGAACCTTGAGAAACTTGATATTATGACGCCGAGTGGTACGCTTCGCTTGATCGAGGATACGAACGGGTATTCTCGATATGTGAGATTATCTTGAAGATCAAGCGTTGTGGTCCACCCACGGATAGGATCCGAGAAGCAACGCTCGAGTTGAGAAACGGAAGACGCCGTGGACTTTGGAGAGATGCGGAGGTAGTTCCAATTGGTAGGCAACTTCCCTCGCTTGGCAAGAATGCGAAGGGTCCAATGTAGCGAGGAGCCAATTTGCCTTTGATATCAAACGATGGGTTCCTTCAGAGGAGTAACCCAAGGTAAGCCTTCTCGCCAACCTCGTAAGTCATAGCCTTATGTTTTCGGTCATATTGACTCTTTGACGAGATTGGGCTGTTTTCAACTTTTCACTTAACGATGCGAACTTGCTTCTTCCGCCTCCTCGAATCATATCCGCCAAAGAATTGTCTTTCCCTGTTTCTCACCGCTAAGAGGTGTTCACACCTTCGCCCATAGAGAACTTCAAAAGGTGCTTTGCCCAAGCTAGATTGATAGTCTGTTGTTATAAGCAAACTCGCAAATGGAAGGCATTTCTCCCAATCCATTCCAATGAGATAATGTAAGCTCAAGCATGTCTTCTAGGATTTGGTTGACACGCTCTACTTGACCACTTGATTGAGGGTGAAAAGGCATTAAAGGAAAGATGGGTTCCATATAGCATTTTGGAAACTTTCCCAAAATCGAGAGGTGAAGAGACTTCTCGATCCGAAGTTTATTTCCAATGGAACACCATGAAGAGATACTATTCGAGAGATGTACAAATCGCTAGCTGACTAGCGGTTATACTCGCGCTAATGTAAGAAATGGGCTACTTTGGAAAGGCGGTCGATAACTATTAAAGATAGCATTATTCCTCTTTGGTCCTCGGGAAAACCAAAGGATGAAATCCATACCGATTTTATCCCATTTCCATTCGTGAATAGCTAAGGGTTGAAGGGTGCCAAGAGGCCGCTGATGCTCGCTTACGCGACGACAAACGCCGCAGTTAGCAACAAATTGAGCAATGTCTCTCTTCATCCTAGTCCACCGTAACCTCCGGCGAGGTCCCGATACATTTTAGTGCTACCGATGAATGGTGAGAGGAGATTCATGAGCCTCCTTAAGGATCAATCGCCAGATAAAAGGATTCTTGGGAACCACTAGACGGTTCTCAAAATATACAACACCATGATCATTTGTAGAGAAACATTTAGCATCTCCGCTAGCAATGTTCTCCTTAATCCGGATATTCTCTATCTCGCTTTTGGGCAGCGTGACTTGATCCATAAGAGTAGGTTTCGCCACCAAAGTGGAAAGGAACCTCGAGGAACAATGTGAAGGTTGAGCTCCAAATTCCTCGTGGAGAAGTGGTTGACTTTGTCGCAACATTAGATTGTTGCAATAAGATTTACGACTTAGCGATCCGCCATGACGCTGGCTTTTCCCGGGTATAAGTTATCCCTAAGTCGAAATCGAGATCAACTCAACCCAACGCCTTTGCCCGAGATTCAAATCTGGTTGGGTGAATATATATTTCAGACTTTGGTGATCGGTGTAGATTTCGCAACGATTACCAAGAAGGTAATGTCGCCAGTGTTTTGAGTGCATAGACTACAACCGCAAGCTCTAGATCATGAGTAGGGTAGTTTTCTCATGTGGGTGTAATTGTCGGAGCCATAAGCAATTACGGTCGATCTTGCATGAGAATACAGCCTAGTCCTTGTCGCGAGGCGCCGCAATAGATAACAAAGTCCTTAGAGAAATCTGTGGTACCAAAGACGGAGCAGAGGTTAAACGCCTTTTCGCCTCGAAACTGTGCTCACATTGTGGAGTCCACTCAACTTTTTATCTTTCTTGAGGAGTTCAAGTAGAGGTTTAGCAACTTTGGAGAAGTTCTCGATTTAAGCGGTGACAATAGCTCGCTAAGCCAAGGAAACTCCGAACTTGCTTGACCGATTCGTGGAGTCCAATTAAGGACGGCTTGAACTCGCCGGGTTTACAAAGAATACCTTTACCGTAAATTACATGTCCTAGATAGGTCACTTCGCAGCCAAAATTCGCACTTAGAAAACTTGGCATAAAGGCGATGCTCTCAAGTTTCATCAACACTAGCCTTAGATGTTCGCATGTTCTTCCTCATTCTTGAATAGATGAGTATGTCATCGAGGTAAACCACGCATTTAATTTATCCAAATACTCCATGAAGATTGAGTTCATTAACCGAGAAGGTGGTCGGAGCATTGGTTGTCAAGGACATGACGGTGTACTCAGACACCATAACGAGTAACAAAAGCCGCTTTTAGGAATGTCCCTGCTTCGGATTTTGATTTGATGGTAGCCTAACCTCAAATCCATCTTAGAGAAGACCGAGGATCCCGCGAGCTGATCATACAGATCGTTGATCCCGGGAGCGGATACTTGTTCTTAATTGTGACCAAGTTGACGGGTCGATAATCTACAACCATCCGATCCGCACCATCCTTCTTCTTGACGAAGAGGACGGGCAAGCCCAAGGAGATGAACTAGGACGGATGAAACCTTTTGCAAGGCCTCATCGAGTTGTTTCTTAAGTTCGCTAGTTCTAGGGTGCCATCTTATAGGGTCTTCTAGAAATTGGGACAGCCTCGAATGAGATCTATCACGAATTCAACATCTCCGCTGTGGGACACCGGCAATTTTTCCGAAAGACATCCGGAAAGTCACGGACTACCGAACGCCTTCGAGGTCCGCAATGGACCGGCATTAAGAGAATAAAGTTGGCGCTGATATTCGGGTCAAGACATTGACTATCTTTCCCGAGGGTGCGAAGTTGAACAGTCCTAGAGAAACAATCAATCTTGGCATGATGGGCTGACATCCACCCATACCCAAGATGATATTTATATCCAAGATTTGAGAGCTATCAACGATGCAAGGAAAACAAGTCTGTCGACCTGAATTTCATTACCATGACTTACTCTAGAGGTTTGCCATCTAGAACCCGGAGTAGAAATTTCCATGGTGGAAGGCATGTCACGTAACGCGTGTTATGCAAACGAGCATAGTTTTCGGATATGAATGAATGAGATGCTCCAAAGATCGAAAAGAACGGATGCCGGTGGCAATTAACAAGAAGCGCATCGAGCACGACGTTGGGATCCTCTTGGGCCTCTTCACCGAGACACAATTGACATGGCCACGCAAGGGTGGCCGGCTTGGCATAGAACACCTTTCCCGCTGGTTGCCACGGCCAACAGCTTTTGCAGTGCTGGTTAGGGTTGGTCTGGGGACAATCGCGCATGTAGTGGCCTCGACTTCCACATTTGAAGCACGCCACGGGTTGGCGCAGAGAGGAGCTGCTGGTTGGGCCACCATAGGGCCTAGCTGTGCATACTGCTGAACCGGGCGAGGCGCTCAAAGGATGGCCTCGTGAATCGATGGCAGTGGCAGATAGGCACCCACACACGGGCGCTTCGTGGTCCAAAGACCGGATGAGGAACCCATATCACGACCATGCTTATGCGGTTGCTTCAAATCAGTCCACCAGTTTCAGCGCCGATGGCTTTGTTAACAAGCTTCGAAAGAGGTGCACCTATGCGCACGGAGATCTCGGCGGTTCGGGCTAAGTCCCTTGCGGAACCTTGCCTATTTCTTGCCGCCGGAGACCTCTTCGCTTGCATATCGAGCGAGATTACCGAATCTCTACTATAGGCGCCCACGAGAGACGGCTTGGGTGAAACTGCAGTAACTCCTCACGCCATTTATCCATGAGACCTCCGAATGTGATGTTCACGAAAGCCTCATGAATTCTGCCCAAGTAGTGACATGGCCAATCGGGCGATAGCTATATAATTCTCCCACCGTAGATCGGCGGGCCTTCGAGATGATATGCAGCAAGGTGACCTTGTCCGCCTCACTACCAAAGGCGTAACGCAGCTTGTGAGTAATGCCGCGGGTTGCCATCAGCCGAGAGGCTCGACGGAGTGGTGGAAGGTAGGTGGGTGTAACTTGATGAAGTCACCGAGCGACACCAAGTTGTTTCTCCGATGATGGGCTGTGTTTTGTTCGATACGCCCAAAGAAACGGTTGGTCTCCTGCTTGTTTCTCTCGCCTCCAAAGATAACTTCGCCGAGAAGGAGGGTGAGGCAGGTTTGCTTCTCCAACTCCATCGCTTCACCCTGCCTCAAGGAGCAGGTTGTTATGGTGTTAACCATCCTAGGAAAACAAGACAAGGATTTAGTCCAGATGGCAAGATTCTAACATAGAAGTGTAGAATGTAATGGATAACTCGAATGCGAGATGATCATCCGTATGACATGGTAGATACGTAAACCGCTTTTTATTCCATCGCCATACACACCATACAAGGTTTAGTACAAGACCAAACAAAGTACTACTACGGTGAAAGGAAGATTACATCTCATCGGAGGCACACCAAGCTCCTATACATTATTTTTGTTACACCTCCGGATTAGTACACACTAAGTCATATTCCACGAGTCACGCAGACGGTGGAAATACAACTGTTATAATACTAGTGGGACTACTACTAACTCGACGCTCCGTAGTAGTTCTCATAGAAGTCTCCTCCAGAATTCGGGAGTTCAACGTGATCGTCCGGGAACAAAGCGGTCCCGAGGAGCCTCGTGGACCGTAAGGACACGGGTGAGGTCTTGACCCACGAACGGTGGCAAGCGAGGACCACGAGGTGGGTGATGCCCCCACATCACGCCAATCCATCATGTCCGCAGAGCAGCCCCGACAGATACAAATCTCTCATATCCATATAACCGCTTGAACAGCCGTGCAAAACGAGTCAAGGTAGCCCAGGATCAAGACGGGCATTGAAGAGCTCCATCCTCAAGGTCCGACTCTCTCGGTCCTTGTCCTCGAGCAGCTCAAAGTAGTACGGGTTAGGGAGTCCTCCCGATCGAATCAGATAGATGGCTCAAGATAACCAAACGCCCAGAAGTGAACTCGCATATACCGAATTCGTGTTATGGAGCAGCCCACCTCGCTCAGATAATGGTCATCATAGAATACGCAGCATCTTGAACCGCCATATCAATAGTAACACCAAGCCCATAGGAGCTGTGGAAGGCCTCGTGAACCAGATAAGAGGGAAACACCGACAAAGGTAAAGATATCGACTTTGATTAAAGTCTCGACATCGTTTCTTCAATCGGTACTGGATACCAACGATATCCCGCTCGATCATAACCCGAACTAGCATGGCTGTATGACCGTCACCCCAATGCATCCGGTCGATTTAACCACTTGATTTTGATCACGAGTGGCCATCCGAAGCATAACCACAATGCAAAGACATTAGAATTTCTAATGAATTTGGACAAGATAACGATCAAATGCTCAAAGGATTGAGACATTTCACAAGGAATTGCATAACCACTCCAC
>JAHHZJ010001808.1:0-146232 GCA_021437245.1 Aegilops speltoides | reverse complement strand
TCAACTTCACACCTTGAAGCACGGGCAAGAACCCTTTCTTTGCCTGATCCATTTTGAACTTTTTCAAATTTTTATCAAGGTATGTGCTTTGTGAAAGTCCTATCAAGCGTCTTGATCTATCTCTATAAATCTTGATGCCCAATATGTAAGCAGCTTCACCGAGGTCTTTCATTGGAAAACTTTTATTCAAGTATCCCTTTATGCTATCCAGAAATTCTATATCATTTCCACTTAATAATATGTCATCTACATATAATATCAGAAATGCTACAGAGCTCCCACTCACTTTCTTGTAAATACAGGCTTCTCCAAAAGTCTGTATAAAACCATATGCTTTGATCACACTATCAAAGCGTTTATTGCAACTCCGAGATGCTTGCACCAGTCCATAAATGGATCGCTGGAGCTTGCACACTTTGTTAGTACTTTTTGGATCAACAAAACCTTCTGGCTGCATCATATACAACTCTTCTTCCTAAAATCCATTCAAGAATGCAGTTTTGACATCCATTTGCCAAATTTCATAATCATGAAATGCAACAATAGCTAACATGATTCGGACAGACTTAAGCATCGCTAGGGGTGAGAAAGTCTCATCGTAGTCAACCCCTTGAACTTGTCGAAAAACTTTTCGCACCAAGTCGAGCTTTATAGACAGTTACATTACCATCAGCATCAGTCTTCTTCTTAAAGATCCATTTATTCTCAATGGCTTGCCGATCATCGGGCAAGTCAACCAAAGTCCATACTTTGTTCTCATACATGGATCCCATCTCAGATTTCATGGCCTCTAGCCATTTTGCGGAATCTGGGCTCATCATCGCTTCCTCATAGTTTGTAGGTTCATCATGGTCAAGTAACATGACTTCCGAATAGGATTACCGTACCACTCAGTGCGGATCTTACTCTGTAGACCTCGAGGTTCATAGAAACTTGATCTGAAGTTTCATGATCAATATCATTAGCTTCCTCACTAATTGGTGTAGTTGTCACAGGAACCGGTTCTTGTGATGAACTACTTTCCAATAAGGGAGCAGATACAGTTATCTCATCAAGTTCTACTTTCCTCCCACTCACTTCTTTTGAGAGAAATTCCTCTAGAAAGGATCCGATTTAAGCAACGAAAATCTTGCCCTCAGATCTGTGATAGAAGGTGTACCCAATAGTCTCTTTTGGGTATCCTATGAAGACACATTTCTCGGATTTAGGTTCGAGCTTATCTGGTTGAAGTTTCTTCACATAAGCAGCGCAGCCCCAAACTTTAAGAAACAACAACTTTGGTTTCTTGCCAAACCACAGTTCATAAGGCGTCGTCTCAACGGATTTTGATGGTGCCCTATTCAACGTGAATGCGACCGTCTCTAAAGCATAACCCCAGAACGAGAACGGTAAATCAGTAAGAGACATCATAGATCGCACCATATCTAGTAAAGTACGATTACGACGTTCGGACACACCATTTCGTTGTGGTGTTCCGGGTGGCGTGAGTTGCGAAAATATTCCGCATTGTTTCAAATGTAAACCAAACTCGTAACTCAAATATTCTCCTCCACAATCAGATCGTAGAAACTTTATTTTCTTGTTACGATGATTTTCCACTTCACTCTGAAATTCTTTGAACTTTTCAAATGTTTCAGACTTGTGTTTCATTAAGTAGATATACCCATATCTGCTCAAATCATCTGTGAAGGTGAGAAAATAACGATATCCGCCGCGAGGATCAACATTCATTGGACCACAAACATCAGTATGTATGATTTCCAACAAATCAGTTGCTCGCTCCATAGTTCCGGAGAACGGCGTTTTAGTCATCTTGCCCATGAGACACGGTTCGCAAGTACCAAGTGATTCATAATCAAGTGATTCCAAAAGCTCATCAGTGTGGAGTTTCTTCATGCGCTTTACACCGATATGACCTAAACGGCAGTGCCACAAATAAGTTGCACTATAATTATCAACTCTGCATCTTTTGGTTTCAACACTATGAATATGTGTATCACTACTATCGAGATTCAATAAAAATAGACCACTCTTCAAGGGTGCATGACCATAAAAGATATTACTCATATAAATAGAACAACCATTATTCTCTGATTTAAATGAATAACCGTCTTGCATCAAACAAGATCCAAATATAATGTTCATGCTCAACGCTGGCACCAAATAACAATTATTTAGGTCTAAAACTAATCCCGATGGTAGATGTAGAGGTAGCGTGCCGACCGCGATCACATCGACTTTGGAACCATTTCCCACGCCAAGATCGTCACCTCGTCCTTAGCCAATCTTCGCTAATCCGTAGTCCCTGTTTTGAGTTGCAAATATTAGCAATGTAACCAGATCAAATACCGGTACTACTGCGAGCATTAGTAAGGTACACATCAATAACATGTATATCACATATACCTTTGTTCACTTTGCCATCCTTCTTATCCGCCAAATACTTGGGGCAGTTCCGCCTCAAAGGTCGATCGCTTGCGGAGAAGCACTCAGATCTCGTGCTTAGGTCCAGACTTGGGTTTCTTCTCTTGAGCAGCAACTTGTTTGCTGTTCTTCTTGAAGTTCCCCTTATTTTTCCCTTTGCCCTTTTTCTTGAAACTGGTGGTCTTGTTAACCATCAACACTTGATGCTCCTTCTTGATTTCTACCTCCGTGGCTTTTAGCATTGCGAAGAGCTCGGGAATAGTCTTGTCCATCCCTTGCATATTATAGTTCATCACGAAGCTCTTATAGCTTGGTGGCAGTGATTCAAGAATTACATCAATGACACTATCATCGGAAGATTAACTCCCGCTTGAATCAAGTGATTATTATACCCGACATTTTGAGTATGTGTTCACCGATGTAACTATTCTCCTCCATCTTGCAGCTATAGAACTTATTGGAGACTTCATATCTCTCAATCCGGGCATTTGCTTGAAATATTAACTTCAACTCTGGAACATCTCATATGCTCCATGACGTTCAAAACGTCGTTGAAGACCCGTTCTAAGCCGTAAAGCATGGCACACTAAACTATCGAGTAGTCATCAGCTTTGCTCGCGGGACGTTCTTAACGTCGTCGGTTGCATCAAGCAGAAGTTCTGGCACCTGCGGTGCTTCCAGGCGTAATTCTTACGTGCAGCAATGAGGATAATCCTCATGTTACGGACCCAGTCCGTGTAATTGCTACCATCATCTTTCAACTTTGCATTCTCAAGGAACGCATTAAAATTCAACGGAACAACAGCACGAGCCATCTATCTACAACAAACATAGACAAGGCAAATACTATCAGGTACTAAGTTCATGATAAATTTAAGTTCAATTAATCATATTACTTAAGAACTCCCACTTAGAAAGACATCTCTCTAGTCATCTAAGCGATCACGTGATCCAAATCAACTAAACCATGTCCGATCATCACGTGAGATGGAGTAGTTTCAGTGGTGAACATCACTATGTTGATCATATCTACTATATGATTCACGTTCGACCTTTCGGTCTCCGTGTTC
Organism: Aegilops speltoides; assembly: GCA_021437245.1. Classification (NCBI taxonomy): domain Eukaryota; kingdom Viridiplantae; phylum Streptophyta; class Magnoliopsida; order Poales; family Poaceae; genus Aegilops; species Aegilops speltoides. Next base: position 142,738 of record JAHHZJ010001808.1, on the reverse strand, counting down.
CGAGGCCATATCTGTATATGCTAGGCTCGTCAAGTATGACCTGAGTATTCCGCGTGTGCAACTGTTTTGCACCCGTTGTATTTGAACGTAGAGCCTATCACACCCAATCATCACATGGTGTCTCAGCATGAAGAACTTTCGCAACGGTGCATACTTAGGGAGAACACTTCTTGATTATTAGTGAGAGATCATCTTAAAATGCTACCGTCAATCAAAGCAAGATAAGATGCATAAAGGATAAACATCACATGCAATCAATATAAGTGATATGATATGGCCATCATCATCTTGTGCTTGTGATCTCCATCTTCGCAAGCACCGTCGTGATCACCATCGCCACCGGTAGCGACACCTTGATCTCCATCGTAGCATCATTGTCGTTAGGCCATCTATTGCTTCTACGACTATCGCTACCGCTTAGTGATAAAGTAAAGCAATTACAGGGCGTTTGCATTTCATATAATAAAGCGACAACCATATGGCTCCTGGCAGTTGCCGATAACTTCGGTTACAAAACATGATCATCTCATACAATAAAATATAGCATCACGTCTTGACCATATCACATCACAACATGCCCTGCAAAAACAAGTTAGACGTCCTCTACTTTGTTGTTGCAAATTTTACGTGGCTGCTACGGGCTTAGCAAGAACCGTTCTTACCTACGCACCAAAACCACAACGATAGTTCGTCAAGTTAGTGCTGTTTTAACCTTCGCAAGGACCGGGCATAGCCACACTCGATTTAGCTAAAGTGAGGGAGACAGACACCCGCCAGCCACCTTTAAGCACGAGTGCTCGTAACGGTGAAACCAGTCTCGCGTAAGCATATGCGTAATGTCGGTCCGGGCCGCTTCATCTCACAATACCGCCAACCAAAGTATGACATCTTTGGTAAGCAGATGACTTGTATCGCCCACAACTCACTTGTGTTCTACTCGTGCATATAACATCAACGCATAAAACCTAGGCTCGGATGCCACTGTTGGGGAACGTAGTAATTTCAAAAAAAATCCTACGCACACGCAAGATCATGGTGATGGCATAGCAACGAGAGGGGAGAGGTATGTCCACGTACCCTCGTAGACCGTAAGCGGAAGCGTTATGACAACGTGGTTGATGTAGTCGTATGTCTTCACGATCCGACCGATCCAAGCACCGAACGTACGGCACCTCCGAGTTCAGCACACGTTCAGCTCGATGACGATCCCCGGGCTCCGATCCAGCAAAGCTTCGGGGATGAGTTCCATCAGCACGACGGCGTGGTGACGATGATGATGTTCTACCGGCGCAGGGCTTCGCCTAAACTCTGCGACGATATGACCGAGGTGGAATATGGTGGAGGGGGGCACCGCACACGGCTAAGGAACGATCCATAGATCAACTTGTGTCTCCTAGGGTGCCCCCCGCCACCGTATATAAAGGAGCAAGGGGGGAGGCCGGCCGGCCCTAGAGGGCGCGCCAGGAGGAGGAGTCCTCCTCCTAGTAGGAGTAGGACTCCCCCTTTCCTACTCCTACTAGGAGGGGAAAGGAAGGGGAGAGGGAGAAGGAAAGGGGCCGCCCCCTCCTAGTCCATTCGTGCACTGGAGGGGGGGGCGCGCCCCACCCCCGCCGCCTCTCACTCTCCACTAAGGCCCATGAGGCCCATTACTTCTCCCGGGAGGGTTCCGGTAACCCTCCAAGACTTGATTTTCTCTCGAATCACCCGAACACTTCCGTGTCCGAATATAGCCGTCAATATATCGATCTTTATGTCTCGACCATTTTGAGACTCCTCGTCATGTCCGTGATCACATCCGGGACTCCGAACAAACTTCGGTACATCAAAACTTATAAACTCATAATAAAACTATCATCGTAACGTTAAGCGTGCGGACCCTACGGGTTCGAGAACTTTGTAGACATGACCTAGAACTATTCTCGGTCAATAACCAATAGCGGAACCTGGATGCCCATATTGGTTCCTACATATTCTCTGAAGATCTTTATCGGTCAAACCGCATAACAACATCGTTGTTCCTTTATCATCGGTATGTTACTTGCCCGAGATTCGATCGTCGGTATCCAATACCTAGTTCAATCTCTTTACCGGCAAGTCTCTTTACTCGTTACGTAATGCATCATCCCGTAACCAACTCATTGGTCACATTGCTTGCAAGGCTTATAGTGATGTGCATTACCGAGAGGGCCCAGAGATACCTCTCCGACAATCGGAGTGACAAAACCTAATCTCAAAATACGCCAACTCAACATGTACCTTTGGAGACACATGTAGTACTCCTTTATAATCACCCAGTTACGTTGTGATGTTTGGTAGCAACCAAAGTGTTCCTCCGGTAAACGGGAGTTGCATAATCTCATAGTTACAGGAACATGCATAAGTCATGAAGAAAGCAATAGCAATATACTAAACGATCAAGTGCTAAGCTAAACGAAATGGGTCATGTCAATCACATCATTCTCCTAATGATGTGATCCCATTAATCAAATGACAACACATGCCTATGGTTAGGAAACATAACCATCTTTGATTAGTGAGCTAGTTAAGTAGAGGCATACTAGTGACGTTATGTTTGTCTATGTATTCACACATGTATCATGTTTCCGGTTAATACAATTCTAGCATGAATAATACACATTTATCATGATATGATGAAATAAATAATAACTTTATTATTGCCTCTAGGGCATATTTCCTTCATCGACTCCCACCGGGAGTAGGACTCCCTCCTTCCTTGTTAGACTAGGAGAAGGGGGGAAGGAAAGGGAGAGGAGGAGAAGGAAAGAGTGGGGCCGGCCCACCTTGCCCTAAACCAATTTGGTTTGGGCCTTGGGGGGCGCGCTCCACACTCCCCTTGCTGCCCTCTATTTCCACTAAGGCCCATGTAGGCCCATTAAGCCCCGGGGGGGTTTCGGTAACCTCCCGGTACTCCGGTAAAATCCCGATTTCACCCGGAACACTTCCAATATCCAAATATAGGCTTCCAATATATCAATTTTCATGTCTCGACCATTTCGAGACTCCTCGTCATGTCCGTAATCACATTCGAGACTCCGAACAACATTCGGTACATAAAACTCATAAACTCTACGGGTTCGAGAACTATGTAGACATGACCGAGACTCGTTTCCGGTCAATAACCAATAGCAGAACCTGGATGCTCATATTGGATCCTACATATTCTACGAAGATCTTTATCGGTCAAACCGCATAACAACATACGTTGTTCCCTTTGTCATTGGTATGTTACTTGCCCGAGATTCGATCGTCGGTATCCCAATACGTAGTTCAATCTCGTTACCGGCAAGTCTCTTTACTCGTTATGTAATGCGTCATTCTGTAACTAACTCATTAGCTACATTGCTTGCAAGGCTTATAGTGATGTGCATTACTGAGAGGGCCCAGAGATACCTCTCTCACAATCGAAGTGACAACCTAATCTCACAATATGCCAACTCAACATGTACCTTTGGAGACACCTGTAGAGTTCCTTTATAATCACCCAGTTATGTTGTGACGTTTGGTAGCACACAAAGTGTTCCTCCGGTAAACGGGAGTTGCATAATCTCATAGTTGTAGGAACATGTATAAGTCATGAAGAGAGCAATAGCAACATACTAAACGATCCAGTGCTAAGCTAACGGAATGGGTCAAGTCAATCACAACATTCTTCTAATGATGTGATCCCGTTAATCAAATGACAACACATGTCTATGGTTAGGAAACATAACCATCTTTGATTAATGAGCTAGTCACGTAGAGGTATACTAGTGACATTAAGTTTGTCGATGTGTTCACGCATGTATCATGTTTCCGGTTAATACAATTCTAGCATGAATAATAAACATTTATCATGATATAAGGAAATAAATAATAACTTTATTATTGCCTCTAGGGCATATTTCCTTCATGTGTGTACTCTGAATGATGTATGTCTTATTTAAGTACTTGTGTGAAGTGGCGATTGTGAGCCAACTCTTTATCCCTTTCTTGTTCATTACATGGGATTGTGTGAAGATGACCCTTCTTGCGACAAAACCACAATGCGGTTATGCCTCTAAGTCGTGCTTCGACACGTGGGAGATATAGCCGCATCGTGGGTGTTACATTTTGTGTACTAACCCATGGTCTATGTGAGAGTTCTATGTGGGGTTTGGTACGTGTCTATGGGCTCGTGTTAAGAGGAAGATATCATACAACCCATGGAAAGGATGACATCAAGTGTTGATCGTCATCAGGATTGTCGTGTGAAAGTTCAAGTGGATCATCACGAAGAGATCAACTGCTTGAATCTTGCCATTCATTGTGGTATCAATGGAATTGTGAAGATGTGCTGAAGAGTGGCTCACCCGTAATGGACTATGGGGGAGCAATCATCTAGCTAGTCTTCGTCTAGCCAATGCAATCAAGAAAGGTGGTCCAACTTGAGGGAGTCAAGATCGTCATCATCTAGCTCAAGTGGACCATGTGCAAGGCAAAGGTTTTCCCTTGATAGGTTTTCTATTTTACCGGTCTCGTGGTGGTAGTTGGGAGACCGGGCTATAGGATCGTTTGCCGTACTATCAATGGGGGCTCTCAAGTTGGTAGCTTGATCGTATCGTTAGTAGAGAGCTCAAACCATTGCATCCTTGCATCACGTTTCTTGGTTCTTGTTTGGTTCTCTTTATGAGTATTAGAGCTTATGGTCATCTTGATGACAAGCTTGAGTTCATCGAAAACGGAGTTTGCATGCGTCTTTTATGATGTTTTCGGTGTTGGAGGTTTTACCGGTCTTATCCGAGGAAGGGTTCTCACCATTTTCTTATGGGACTTTTCTCATTTGCTTCTTATTGATATTTCTATCAAAATTGTGTTAGCCCATGTCGTTAGCTTTCTAACAAACTTGGTTTCATTGAATTTGGAGTCCGTTTGCAAAAGTTGTGGCTGTTTTGGTAAAGGCTGCAGCGGTACTACCGCGACTAGAGCGGATGTAAATTTTTACTACCGCTCCAGAGCGGTACTATCGCGGCTCCTGAGCGGTAGTGCCGCTCCGGACCAAAATCTTCATGTCTTGACATTTCGAGACTCCTCGTCATGTCCGTAATCACATTCGGGACTCCGAACAACCTTCGGTACATAAAACTCATAAACTCACAATATAACTATCATCGAAACCTTAAGCATGCGAACCCTACGGGTTCGAGAACTATGTAGACATGACCGAGACTCGTTTCCGGTCAATAACCCATAGCGGAATCAGGATGCTCATATTGCCTCCTACATATTCTATGAAGATCTTTATCGGTCAAAGCGCATAACAACATACGTTGTTCCCTTTGTCATCGGTATGTTACTTGCCTGAGATTCGATCGTCGGTATCCCAATACGTAGTTCAATCTCGTTGCCGGCAAGTCTCTTTACTCGTTATGTAATGCATCATTCCGTAACTAACTCATTAGCTACATTGCTTGCAAGGCTTATAGTGATGTGCATTACCGAGAGGGCCCAGAGATACCTCTCTGACAATCGGAGTGACAAAACCTAATCTCGAAATATGCCAACTCAACATGTACCTTTGGAGACACCTGTAGAGCTCATTTATAATCACCCAGTTGCGTTGTGATGTTTGGTAGCACACAAAGTGTTCCTCCGGTAAACGGGAGTTGCATAATCTCATAGTTGTAGGAACATGTATAAGTCATGAAGAGAGCAATAGCAACATACTAAACGATCAAGTGCTAAGCTAATGGAATGGGTCAAGTCAATCACATCATTCTCCTAATGATGTGATCCCGTTAATCAAATGACAACTATTATCTATGGTTAGGAAACATAACCATCTTTGATTAATGAGCTAGTGAAGTAGAGGCATACTAGTGACATTAAGTTTGTCTATGTATTCACACATGTCTCATGTTTCCGGTTAATAAAATTCTAGCATGAATAATAAACATTTATCATGATATAAGGAAATTAATAATAACTTTATTATTTCCTCTAGGGCATATTTCCTTCAGTCTCCCACTTGCACTAGAGTCAATAATCTAGATTACACAGTAATGATTCTAACACCCATGGAGCCTTGGTGCTGATCATGTTGCTCGTGGAAGAGGCTTAGTCAACGGGTATGCATCATTCAGATCCGTATGTATCTTGCAAATCTCTATGTATCCCACCTGGACTTGGTCCCGGATGGAATTGAAGTGTCTCTTGATGTGCTTGGTCCTCTTGTGAAATCTGGATTCCTTTGCCAAGGCAATTGCACCAGTATTGTCACAGAAGATCTTCATTGGTCCCGATGCACTAGGTATGACACCTAGATCGGAAATGAACTCCTTCATCCAGACTCCTTCATTTGCTGCTTCCAAAGCAGCTATGTACTCCGCTTCACATGTAGATCCCGCCACGACGCTTTGTTTAGAACTGCACCAACTGACAGCTCCTCCGTTCAATATAAACACGTGTCCGGTTTGCGATTTAGAATCGTCTGGATCAGTGTCAAAGCTTGCATCGATGTAACCATTTAGGACTAGCTCTTTGTCACCTCCATAAACGAGAAACATATCCTTAGTCCTTTTCAGGTATTTCAGGGTGTTCTTGACCGCTGTCCAATGATCCACTTCTGGATTACTTTGGTACCTCCCTGCTAAACTTATTGCTAAGCATATATCAGGTCTGGCACACAGCATTGCATACATGATAGAGCCTATGGCTGAAGCATAGGGATCATATTTCATTTTCTCTCTATCTTCTGTTGTGGTCGGGCATTGAGTCTGGCTCAACTTCACACCTTGTAATACATGCAAGAACCCTTTCTTTGCCTGATCCATTTTGAACTTTTTCAAAACTTTATCAAGGTATTTGCTTTGTGAAAGTCCAATTAAGCGTCTTGATCTATCTCTATAGATCTTGATGCCCAATATGTAAGCAGCTTCACCGAGGTCTTTCATCGAAAAACTTTTATTCAAGTATCCCTTTATGCTATCCAAAAATTCTATACCATTTCCAATTAATAATATGTCATCTACATATAATATCAGAAATGCTACAGAGCTCCCACTCACTTTCTTGTAAATACAGGCTTCTCCAAAAGTCTGTATAAAACCATATGCTTTGATCACACTATCAAAGCGTTTATTCCAACTCCGAGAGGCTTGCACCAGTCCATAAATGGATCGCTGGAGCTTGCACACTTTGTTAGCACTTTTTAGATCGACAAAACCTTCTGGTTGCATCATATACAACTCTTCTTCTAGAAATCCATTCAAGAATGCAGTTTTGACATCCATTTGCCATATTTCATAATCATAAATGCGGCAATTGCTAACATGATTCGGACAGACTTAAGCATCGCTACGAGTGAGAAAGTCTCATCGTAGTCAACCCCTTGAACTTGTCGAAAACCTTTTGCAACAAGTCGAGCTTTGTAGACAGTTACATTGCCATCAGCGTCAGTCTTCTTCTTGAAGATCCATTTATTCTCGATGGCTTGCCGATCATCGGGCAAGTCAACCAAAGTCCATATTTTGTTCTCATACGTGGATCCCATCTCAGATTTCATGGCCTCAAGGCATTTTGCGGAATCTGGGCTCATCATCGCTTCCTCATAGCTCATAGGTTCGCCATGGTCAAGTAACATGACTTCCAGAATAGGATTACCGTACCACTCTGGTGCGGATCTTACTCTGGTTGACCTATGAGGTTCGATAGTAACTTGATCTGAAGTTTCATGATCAATATCATTAGCTTCCTCACTGATTGGTGTAGTCGTCACAGGAATCGGTTTATGTGATGAACTACTTTCCGATAAGGGGGCAGGTACAGTTACCTCATCAAGTTCTACTTTCCTCCCACTCACTTCTTTCGAGGGAAACTCCTTCTCTAGAAAGGATCCGAATTTAGCAACAAAAGTCTTGCCTTTAGATCTGTGATAGAAGGTGTACTCAATAGTCTCTTTTGGGTATCCTATGAAGACACATTTCTCCGATTTGGGTTCAAGCTTATCTGGTTGAAGTTTCTTCACATAAGCATGGCAGCCCCAAACTTTAAGAAACGACAACTTTGGTTTCTTGCCAAACCACAGTTCATAAGGCGTCGTCTCAATGGATTTTGACGGTGCCCTATTTAACGTGAATGCGGCTGTCTCTAAAGCATAACCCCAAAACAATAGTGGTAAATCAGTAAGAGACATCATAGATCACACCATATCTAGTAAAGTATGATTACGACGTTTGGACACACCATTTCGTTGTGGTGTTCCGGGTGGCGTGAGTTGCGAAACTATTCCGCATTGTTTCAAATGTAAACCAAACTCGTAACTCAAATATTCTCCTCCACGATCAGATTATAGAAACTTTATTTTCTTGTTACGATGATTTTCCACTTCACTCTGAAATTCTTTGAACTTTTCAAATGTTTAAGACTTGTGTTTCATTAAGTAGATATACCCATATCTGCTCAAATCATCTGTGAAGGTGAGAAAATAACCATATCCGCCGCGAGCCTCAACATTCATTGGACCACATACATCAGTATGTATGATTTCCAACAAGTCTGTTGCTCGCTCCATAGTTCGGGAGAACGGCGTTTTAGTCATCTTGCCCATGAGGCACGGTTCGCAAGTACCAAGTGATTCATAATCAAGTGATTCCAGAATTCCATCATTATGGAGTTTCTTCATGCGCTTTACACCAATATGATCCAAACGGCAGTGCCACAAATAAGTTGCACTATCATTATCAACTCTACATATTTTGGCTTCAACATTATGAATATGTGTATCACTACTATCGAGATTTAATAAAAATAGACCACTCTTCAAGGGTGCATGACCATAAAAGATATTACTCATATAAATAGAACAACCATTATTCTCTGATTTAAATGAATAACCGTCTCACATCAAACAAGATCCAGATATAATGTTCATGCTCAACGCTGGCACAAAATAACAATTATTCAGGTCTAAAACTAATCCCGAAGGTAGATGTAGAGGTAGCGTGCCGACCGCGATCACATCGACTTTGGAACCATTTCCCACGCGCATCGTCACCTCGTCCTTAGCCAATCTTCGCTTAATCAGTAGTCCTGTTTGAGTTGCAAATATTAGCAATGAACTAGTATCAAATACCCGGTGCTATCATGAGCATTAGTAAGGTACACATCAATAACATGTATATCACATATACCTTTGTTCACCTTGCCATCCTTCTTATCCGCCAAATACTTGGGGCAGCTCCGCTTCCAGTGACTAGTTTGCTTGCAGTAGAAGCACTCAGTCTCAGGCTTAGGTCCAGATTTGGGTTTCTTCTCTTGAGCAGAAACTTGTTTGCTATTCTTCTTGAAGTTCCCCTTGTTCTTCCCTTTACCCTTTTTCTTGAAACTGGTGGTCTTATTGACCATCAACACTTGATGCTCCTTCTTGATTTCTACCTCCGTGGCTTTTAGCATTGCGAAGAGCTCGGGAATAGTCTTGTCCATCCCTTGCATATTATAGTTCATCACGAAGCTCTTGTAGCTTGGTGACAGTGATTGAAGAATTCTGTCAATGACACTATCATCAGGAAGATTAACTCCCAGTTGAATCAAGTGATTATTATACCCAGACATTTTGAGTATATGTTCACTGACAGAACTATTCCCCTCCATCTTGCAACTATAGAACTTATTGGAGACTTCATATCTCTCAATTTGGGCATTTGCTTGAAATATTAACTTCAACTCCTGGAACATCTCATATGCTCCATGATGTTCAAAACATCGTTGAAGTCCCGGTTCTTAGCCGTAAAGCATGGCACACTGAACTATCGAGTAGTCATCAGCTTTGCTCTGCCAGACGTTCTTAACATCGTCAGTTGCATCTACAGCAGGCCTGGCACCCAGCAGTGATTCCAGGACGTAATTCTTCTGTGCAGTGCTACCTCTTGAGCACTGCGTTGGATTTCCCCGAAGAGGAGAGGATGATGCAGCAAAGTAGCGTAAGTATTTCCCTCAGTTTTTGAGAACCAAGGTATCAATCCAGTAGGAGACCACGCACAAGTCCCTCGTACCTACACAAAACGATAGCTCCTCACAACCAACGCGATTAGGGGTTGTCAATCCCTTCAATGTCACTTACGAGAGTGAGATCTGATAGAGATGATAAATAATACTTTTGGTATTTTGGATAGATAGATGCAAAGTGAAAAGTAAAAGGCAAAGTAAAAACAAAGCAAGTAATAAAGTAATGGAGATTGATATGATGAGAATAGACCCGAGGGCCATAGGTTTCACTAGTGGCTTCTCTCAAGAGCATAGATATTCTATGGTGGGTGAACAAATTACTGTTGAGCAATTGACAGAATTGAGCATAGTTATGAGTATATCTAGGTATGATCATGTATATAGGCATCACGTCCGAGACAAGTAGAACGAAATGATTCTGCATCTACTACTATTACTCCACTCATGGACCGCTATCCAGCATGCTTCTAGAGTATTAAGTTAAAAACAGAGTAACGCCTTAAGCAAGATGACATGATGTAGAGGGATAAATTCATGCAATATGATAAAAAACCATCTTGTTATCCTCGATGGCAACAATACAATACGTGCCTTGTTGCCCTACATCCTCGAAAGGACACCGCAAGATTGAACCCAAAGCTAAGCACTTCTCCCATTGCAAGAACTACCAATCTAGTTGGCCAAACCAAACGGATAATTCGAAGAGACTTGCAAAGATAAATCAATCATGCATAAAAGAATTCAGAGAAGGTTCAAATATTGTTCATAGATAAACTGGATCATAAACCCACAATTCATCGGTCTCAACAAGCACACCGCAAAAAGAAGATTACATCGAATAGATCTCAACGAGAGAGGGGGAGAACATTGTATTGAGATCCAAAAAGAGAGAAGAAGCCATCTAGCTACTAGCTATGGACCCGAAGGTCTGAAGTAAACTACTCACACTTCATCGGAGGGGCTATGGTGTTGATGTAAAAGCCCTCCATGGTGGATGCCCCCTCCGGCGGAGCTCCGGAGCAGGCCCCAAGATGGGATCTCGTGGATACAGAAGGTTGCGGCGGTGGAATTAGGTTTTTGGCTCCTGTTCTGATCGTTTGGGGATACGTAGGTATATATAGGAGGAAGGAGTACGTCGGTGGAGCAACAGGGGGGCCACGAGGCAAGGGGGTGCGCCCTAGGGGGGAGGGCGCGCCCCCCACCCTCGTGACCGCCTCTGTTACATCTTGGAGTAGGGTCCAAGTCTCCTGGATCACGTTCGATGAGAAAATCACGTTCCCGAGGGTTTCATTCCATTTGGACTCCGTTTGATATTCCATTTCTTCGAAACACTGAAATAGGCAAAAAAAACAGCAATTCTGGGCTGGGCCTCCGGTTAATAGGTTAGTCCCAAAATAATATAAAAGTGGAAAATAAAGCCCAATATAGTCCAAAACAGTAGATAAAGTAGCATGGAGCAATCAAAAATTATAGATACGTTGGAGACGTATCATGCAGGAATGAGGATAATCCTCAAGTTACGGACCCAGTCCGTGTAATTGCTACCATCATCTTTCAACCTAGCTTTCTCAAGGAACGCATTAAAATTCAATGGAACAATAGCACGAGCCATCTATCTACAACAAACAAAGACAAGCAAAATACTATCAGGTACTAAGTTCATGATAAATTTAAGTTCAATTAATCATATTACTAAAGAACTCCCACTTAGACAGACATCTCTCTAGTCATCTAAGTGATCACGTGATCCAAATCAACTAAACCATGTCCGATCATCACGTGAGATGGAGTAGTTTTCAATGGTGAACATCACTATGTTGATCATATCTACTATATGATTCACGTTCGACCTTTCGGTCTCCGTGTTCCGAGGCCATATCTGTATATGCTAGGCTCGTCAAGTTTAACTTTGAGTATTCGCGTGTGCAACTATTTTGCACATGTTGTATTTGAACGTAGAGCACAGAACACCCGATCATCACGTGGTGTCTCAGACGAAGAACTTTCGCAACGGTGCATACTCAGGGAGAACACTTCTTGATAATTAGTGAGAGATCATCTTAAAATGCTACCGTCAATCAAAGCAAGATAAGATGCATAAAGGATAAACATCACATGCAATCAATATAAGTTATATGATATGGCCATCATCATCTTGTGCTTGTGATCTCCATCTCCGGCTTACCGTCGTGATCACCATCATCACCGGCGTGACACCTTGATCTCCATCGTAGCATCGTTGTCGTTTAGCCATCTATTGCTTCTCTGAATATCGCTACCGCTTAGTGATAAAGTAAAAGCAATTACAGAACATTGCATTTCATACAATAAAGCGACAACCATGTGGCTCCTGCCATTACCGATAACTTCAGCCAAAACATGATCATCTCATACAATAAAATATAGCATCACGTCTTGACCATATCACATCACAACATGCCCTGCAAAAACAAGTTAGACGTCCTCTACTTTGTTGTTGCAAATTTTACGTGGCTGCTACGGGCTGAGCAAGAACCGTTCTTACCTACACATCAAAACCACAACGATAGTTCGTCAAGTTAATGATGTTTTAACCTTCGCAAGGACCGGGCGTAGACACACTCGGTTCAACTAAAGTTGGAGAAACTGACACCCGCCAGCCACCTGTGTGCAAAGCACGTCGGTAGAACTAGTCTCGCGTAAGCGTCTGGCGTAATGTCGGTCCGGCCGCTTCATCCAACAATACCGCCGAACCAAAGTATGACATGCTGGTAAGCAGTATGACTTGTATCGCCCACAACTCACTTGTGTTCTACTCGTGCATATAACATCTATGCATAAAACCTGGCTCGGATGCCACTGTTGGGGAACATAGTAATTTCAAAAAAAAATCCTACGCACACGCAAGATCATGGTGATGCATAGCAACGAGAGGGGAGAGTGTTGTCCACGTACCCTTGTAGACCGAAAGCGGAAGCATTAGAACAACGCGGTTGATGTAGTCGTACATCTTCACGGCCCGACCGATCAAGCACCGAAACTACGGCACCTCCAAGTTGTAGCACACGTTCAGCTTGATGACGTCCCTCGAACTCCGATCCAGCCGAGTGTAGAGGGAGAAATCCGTCAGCACGACGGCGTGGTGACGATCTTGATGTTCTACCATCGCCGGGCTTCGCCTAAGCACCGCTACAATATTATCGAGGAAGACTATGGTGGAGGGGGGCACCGCACACGGCTAAGAGATCAAGAGATCAATTGTTGTGTCTAGAGGTGCCCCTGCCCCCGTATATAAAGGAGCAAGGAGGGAGGGGCGGCCGGCCTTGGAGGGGGCGCGCCATAGGGAGTCCTACTCCCATTGGGAGTAGGACTCCCTCCTTCCTTGTTGGACTAGGAGAAGGGGGGAAGGAAAGGGAGAGGAGGAGAAGGAAAGAGGGGGGACGGCCCCGCTTGCCCTAAACCAATTGGGTTTGGGCCTTGGGGGGAGCGCCCCACACTCCCCTTGATGCCCTCTATTTCCACTAAGGCCCATGTAGGCCCATTAAGCCCCCGGGGGGGTCCGATAACCTCCCAGTACTCCGGTAAAATCCCGATTTCACCCGAAACACTTCCGATATCCAAATATAGGCTTCCAATATATCAATCTTCATGTCTCGACCATTTCGAGACTCCTCGTCGTGTCCGTAATCACATTCGGGACACCGAACAACCTTTGGTACATCAAAACTCATAAACTCATAATATAACTGTCATCGAAACCTTAAGCGTGCGAACCCTACGGGTTTGAGAACTATGTAGACATGACCGAGACTCGTTTCCGGTCAATAACCAATAGCGGAACCTGGATGCTCATATTGGCTCCTACATATTCTACGAAGATCTTTATCGTTCAAACCGCATAACAACATATGTTGTTCCCTTTGTCATCGGTATGTTACTTGCCCGAGATTCGATCGTCGGTATCCCAATACCTAGTTCAATCTCGTTACCGGCAAATCTCTTTACTCGTTATGTAATGCATCATTCCGTAACTAACTCATTAGCTACATTGCTTGCAAGGCTTATAGTGATGTGCATTACCGAGAGGGCCCAGAGATACCTCTCCGACAATCGGAGTGACAAAACCTAATCTTGAAATATGCCAACTCAACATGTACCTTTGGAGACACCTATAGAGCTCCTTTATAATCACCCAGTTACGTTGTGATGTTTGGTAGCACACAAAGTGTTCCTCCGGTAAACGGGAGTTGCATAATCTCATAGTTGTAGGAACATGTATAAGTCATGAAGAGAGCAATAGCAACATACTAAACGATCAAGTGCTAAGCTAACGGAATGGGTCAAGTCACACAACATTCTCCTAATGATGTGATCCCTTTAATCAAATGACAACACATGTCTATGGTTAGGAAACATAACCATCTTTGATTAATGAGCTAGTCAAGTAGAGGCATACTAGTGACATTAAGTTTGTCTATGTATTCACACATGTATCATGTTTCCGGTTAATACAATTCTAGCATGAATAATAAACATTTATCATGATATAAGGAAATAAATAATAACTTTATTATTGCCTCTAGGGCATATTTCCTTCATGTGTGTACTCTGAATGATGTGTGTCTTATTTAAGTACTTGTGTGAAGTGGTGATTGTGAGCAAACTCTTTATCCCTTTCTTGTTCATTACATGGGATTGTGTGAAGATGACCCTTCTTGCGACAAAACCATAATGCGGTTATGCCTCTAAGTCATGCTTCGACACGTGGGAGATATTGAAGGAAATATGCCCTAGAGGCAATAATAAAGTTATTATTTATTTCCTTATTTCATGATAAAAGTTTATCATTCATGCTAGAATTGTATTAACCGGAAACATGATACATGTGTGAATGCATAGACAAAACAACATGTCACTAGTATGCCTCTACTAGACTAGCTTGTTAATCAAAGATGGTTATGTTTCCTGACCATGAACAAGGAGTTGTTATTTGATTAACAAGGTCACATCATTAGTAGAATGATCTGATTGACATGACCCATTCCATTAGCTTAGCACACGATCGCTTAGTATGTTGCTACCGCTTTTATCCATGACATATACATGTTCCTCGTAACTATGAGATTATGCAACTCCGTGCTACGGAGGAACACTTTGGTGCTACCAAACGTCACAACGAATCGGATGATTATAAAGGAGTACTACAGTGTCTCCAAAGGTAGATGTTGGGTTGGCGATTTGAGATTAGGTTTTGTCACTCCGATTGTAGGAGAGGTATCTCTGGGCCCTCTCGGTAATGCACATCATCAAGCCTTGCAAGCACTACAACTAATGAGTTAGTTGTGAGATGATGTATTACGAACGAGTAAAGAGACTTGCCGTAACGAGATTGAACTAGGTATTGATACCGACGATCGAATCTCGGGCAAGTAACATACCGATGACAAAGGGAACAACGATGTTGTTATGCGGTCCGACCGATAAAGATCTTCAGAGAATATGTAGGAACCAATATGGGCATCCAGGTCCCGCTGTTGGTTATTGACCGAGAATAGTTCTAGGTCATGTCTACATTGTTCTCGAACCGTAGGGTCCGTGACGCTTAAGGTTTCGGCGATGCTTATTATGAGTTTATGTATTTTGATGTACCAAGAAGTTCGAGTCCCGGATGTGATCACGGACATGACGAGGAGTCTCAAATGGTCGAGACATAAAGATTGATATATTGAAGCCTATGTTTGGAGTTCGAATGGTTCCGTGAAAACAGAAATTTACCGAGTACCGGAGGTTACCGAAACCCCGGGGTAAATGGGCCTCGATGGGCCTCGAGGATAAGAGGAAGGGCCGGCCAGGGGTGGCCACCGCCTCCCCCCCCAGTCCGAATAGGACAAGGAGGGGCGCCTCTTTCCTCTTCCCCTCCCCCAATCCTATTCCAACTAGGAAGGGGGAGTCCTACTCCTGGGAGTAGGACTCCTCCCGCGCGCCTCCTCTAGGCCGGCCGGCCTCCCCCTCCCTCCTTTATATACAGGGGCAGGGGGCACCCTAGAACACACAAGTTGATCCTACGGATCGCCCTTAGCCGTGTGCGTGCCCCTCCACCATATTCCACCTCGGTCATACCGTCAAGCTTAGGCGAAGCCTCGCGCCGTGAAACATCAAGATCGCCACCACGCCGTCAGGCCGACGAACTCTCCTCGACACTCGGCTGGATCGAGTACGAGGGACGCCATCAAGCTGTACGTGTGTCAAGAACTCGGGCGCCGGAGTAACGGCGCCGATCGGTCGGATCGCGAGGAGAACGCGTCGACTACTTCCTCTACGCCAGATCGCTTCCGCCGGGTCTACAAGGGTATGTAGACAACACTCTCCCTCTCATTGCTATACATCACCATGATCTTGTGTGTGCGAGGAAATTTTTGAAATTACTACGCTCCCCAACAAAGGGCATCCGAGCCTAGGTTTTTCTATGGTTTGATGTTTTGCACGAGTAGAACACAAGTGAGTTGTGGGCGATACAAGTCATACTACCTACCAGATGTCATACTTTGGTTCAGCGGTATTGTGAGATGAAGCGCCCAGACCGACATTACGCCAGACGCTTACGCGAGACTGGTTTCACCGCCACGAGCACTCGCTGCTTTAAGGTGACCGTGGGTGCCTGCTCTCTCACTTTAGTTGAACCGAAAAGTGTACGCCCGTCCTTGAGAAGGTTAAACGGAGTCTATTTGACGAAGTATCGCTGTGGTTTTGATGCGAGGTGAGACCGGATCTTGCTTAAGCCCGTAGCAGCCACGTAAAATTTGCAACAACAAAGTAGAGGACGCCTAACTTGTTTTTGCAGGTATGTTGTGATGTGATATGGTCAAGACGTGATGCTATATTTTATTGTATGAGATGATCATGTTTTGTAACCGGTTATCGGCAATCGGCAGGAGCCATATGGTTGTCGCTTATTGTATGCAATGCAATCGCTTCGTAATGCTTTACTTTATCACTAAGCGTAGCGATAGTCGAGAAGCATAAGTTTGGCGAGACGACAACGATGCTACGATGGAGATCAAGGTGTCGCTACCGGTGACGATGGTGATCATGGTGGTGCCGCAAGATGGAGATCATGAAGCACAAGATGATGATGACCATATCATATCACTTATATTGATTTGCATGTGATGTTTATCCTTTATGCATCTTATCTTGCTTTGATTGACGGTAGCATTATAAGATGATCTCTCACTAAATTATCAAGAAGTGTTCTCCCGAGTATGCACCGCTGCCAAAGTTCGTCGTGCCTGCACACCACGTGATGATCGGTGTGATAAGCTCTACGTCCATCTACAACGGGTGCAAGCCAGTTTTGCACACGCAGAATACTCGGGTTATACTTGACGAGCCTAGCATATGCAGATATGGCCTCGAACACGGAGACCGAAAGGTCGAGCGTGAATCATATAGTAGATATGATCAACATAAGATGTTCACCATTGAAAACTACTCCATTTCACGTGATGATCGGTTATGGTTTAGTTGATTTGGATCACGTGATCACTTGGATGACTAGAGAGATGTCTTTCTAAGTGGGAGTTCTTAAGTAATATGATTAATTGAACTTAAATTTATCATGAACTTAGTACCGATAGTATCTTGCTTGTTTATGTTTGATTGTAGATAGATGGCTCTTGCCGTTGTTCCGTTGAATTTTAATGCTTCCTTGAGAAAGCAAAGTTGAAAGATGATGGTAGCAATTACACGGACTAGGTCCGAATTTGAGGATCATCCTCATTGCTGCACGTAAGAGTTACGCCCCGATGCACCGCTAGGTGCCAGTGCGCTCGCTGATGCAACCGACGACGTTAAGAACGTCTCGCGAGCAAAGCTGATGACTACTCTATAGTTCAGTGTGCCATGCTTTACGGCTTAGAACCGGGACTTCAACGACGCTTTTGAACGCCATGGAGCATATGAGATGTTCCAGAGTTGAAGTTGATATTCCAAATGTAATGCCCGGATTGAGAGATATGAAGTCTCCAATAAGTTCTATAGCTGCAAGATGGAGGAGAATAGTTCATTAGTGAGCATATACTCGAATGTCCGGGTACTACAATCACTTGACACAATTGGGAGTTAATCTTCCGGATGATTGTGTCATTGATGAATTCTTCAATCACCGCCACCAAGCTACAAAGGCTTCGTGATGAACTATAATATGCAAGGGTTAGTAAAGACTATACCGAGCTCTTCGCAATGCTAAAGGCTGCGGAGGTAGAAATCAAGAAGGAGCATCAAGTGTTGATGGTCAATAAGACCACTAGTTTCAAGAAAAAGGCAAAGGGAAGAAGAAGGGAACTTCAAGAAGAACAGCAAGCAAGTTGTCGCTCAGAGAAGAAACCCAAGTCTGGACCTAAGCCTGAAATCGAGTGCTTCTACCGCAAGCGCATCGTCACCGAAGCGGAACTGCCCCAAGTATTTGGCGGATAAGAAGGATGGCAAGGTGAACAAAGGTATATGTGATATACATGTTATTGATGTGTACCTTACTAGAGCTCGCAGAGCACTGGTATTTGATACGGTTCTGCTAATATTTGCAACTCAAACAGGGACTACGGATTGCTTAACACCGCAAAGGACGAGGTGACGATGCGCGTGGGAAATGGTTCCAAAGTCGATGTGATCGCGGTCGCACGCTACCTCTACATCTACCTTCGGATTAGTTTTAGACCTAAATAATTGTTATTTGGTGCTCATGTTGAGCATGAACATTATATCTGGATCTTGTTTGATGCGAGACGGTTATTCATTTAAATCAGAGAATAATGGTTGTTCTATTTATATGAGTAATATCTTTTATGGTCATGCACCCTTGAGGAGTGGTCTATTTTGATGAATCTCGATAGTAGTGATACACATATTCATAATGTTGAAGCCAAAAGATGCAGAGTTGATAATGATAGTGCAACTTATTTGTGGCACCGCCGCTTAGGTCATATCGGTATAAAGCGCATGAAGAAACTCCATATCGATGGACTTTTGGAGTCACTTGATTATGAATCACTTGGCACTTAAGTAACCGTGCCTCATGGGCAAGATGACTAGAACACCGCTTCTCCAGACTATGGAGAGAGCAACAGATTTGTTGGAAATCATACATCTGACGTATGTATGTGGTCCGATGAATGTTGAGGCTCGTGGCGGATATCGTTATTTTCTCACCTTCACAGATGACTTAAGCAGATATGGGTATATCTACTTAATGAAACATAAGTCTGAAACGTTTGAAAAGTTCAAAGAATTTCAGAGTGAAGTTGAAAATCATCGTAACAAGAAAATTAAATTTCTACGATCCGATCGTGGAGGTGAATATTTGAGTTACGAGTTTGGTCTACATTTGAAACAATGCGAATAGTTTCAGCAACTCACGCCACCCGGAACACCACACAGCGTAATGGTGTGTCCGAACGTCAGAATCGCACTTTACTAGATATGGTGCGATCTATGATGTCTCTTACAGATTTACCGCTATCGCTTTGGGGTTATGCTCTAGAGACGGCCGCATTCACACCGAATAGAACACCGTCAAAATCCGCTGAGACGACACCTTATGAACTGTGGTTTAGCAAGAAACCAAAGTTGTCGCTTTCTTAAAGTTTGGGGATGCGATGCTTATGTGAAAAAGCTTCAACCCGATAAGCTCGAACCCAAATCGAGAAATGTGTCTTCATAGGATACCCAAAGGAGACAGTTGGGTACACCTTCTATCACAGATCCAAGGCAAGACATTCGTTGTTAAGAATGGATCCTTTCTAGAGAAGGAGTTTCTCTCGAAAGAAGTGAGTGGGAGGAAAGTGGAACTTGATGAGGTAATAGTACCTTCTCCCTTACTTGAAAGTAGTTCGTCGCAGAAACCGGTTTCTGAGACACCTACAACAAGTAGTGAGGAAGTTGATGATGTTGATCATGAAACTTCAGATCAAGTTACTACGTAACCTCGTAGATCAACCAGAGTAAGATCCGCACTGAGTGGTACAGTAATCCTGTTCGGAAGTCATGCTACTAGATCATGATGAACCTACGAACTATGAAGAAGCGATGGTGAGCCCAGATTCCGCAAAATGGCTTGAGGCCATGAAATCGAGATGGGATCCATGTATGAAAACAAAGTATGGACTTTGGTTGACTTGCCCGAGGGTCGGCAAGCAATAGAAAACAAGTGGATCTTCAAGAAGAAGACCGACGACGACGGTAATATTATCGTTTACAAAGCTCGACTTGTCGCAAAGGGTTTTCGACAAGTTCAAGGGATTGACTACGATGAGACCTTCTCACCAGTGGCGATGCTTAAGTCCGTCTCAATCATGTTAGCAATTGCCGATTTTATGATTATGAAATTTGGCAAATGGATGTAAAGACTGCATTCTGAATGGATTTCGAAGAAGAGTTGTATATGATGCAACCGAAGGTTTTATCGATCCAAAGGGAGCTAACAAAGTGTGCAAGCTCCAAAGATCCATCTATGGACTGGTGCAAGCATCTCGAGTTGGAATAAACGCTTTGATAGTGTGATCAAAGCATTTGGGTTTGTACAGACTTTTGGAGAAGCCTCAGATTTACAAGAAAGTGAGTGGGAGCTCAGAGCATTTCTGATATTATATGTAGATGACATATTGCTGATCGGAAATGATATAGAATTTCTGGATAGCATAAAGGGATACTTGAATAAGAGTTTTTCAATGAAGGACCTCGGTGAAGCTGCTTACATATTGGGCATTAAGATCTATAGAGATAGATCAAGACGCTTAATTGACTTTCACAAAGCACATACCTTGACAAAATTTTGAAGAAGTTCAAAATGGATCAAGCAAAGAAAGGGTTCTTGCCTGTGTTACAAGGTGTGAAGTTGAGTAAGACTCAATGCCCGACCACCGCAGAAGATAGAGAGAAAATGAAAGATGTTCCTATGCTTCAGCCATAGACTCTATCATGTATGCAATGCTGTGTACCGCACTGATGTGTGCCTTGCTATAAGCCTAGCAGGGAGGTACAAAGTAATCCAGAGTGGATCATCGACAGCGGTCAAGAACATCCTGAAATACCGAAAAGGACTAAGGATATGTTTCAGATATGGAGGTGACAAAGAGCTCATCGTAAACGGTTACGCTTGATGCAAGCTTTGACACCGATCCGGACGATTCTAAATCGCAAACCGGATACGATTTACACTAAATGGAGGAGCTGTCATTGGTGCAGTTCTAAACAAAGCGTCAGAAGCGGGATCTACATGTGAAGCGGAGTACATAGCAGCTTCGAAGCAGCTAATGAAGGAGTCTCGGATGAAGGAGTTCATATCCCATCTAGGTGTCATACCTAGTGCATCGGGTCCAATGAAAATCTTCGTGACAATATCGAGCAATTGCCTTAGCGAAGGAATCCAGATTTCACAAGAGGACCAAGCACATCAAGAGACGCTTCAATTCCATCCGGACTTAGTCCGTGGGAGACATAGAGATTTGCAAGATACATACGGATCTGAATGTTGCGCACCGCTGACTAAGCCTCTTCCACGAGCAAAACATGATCAGCACCAAGACTCCATGGGTGTTAGAATCATTACTATGTAATCTAGATTATTGACTCTAGTGCAAGTGGGAGATCAAGGAAATATGCCCTAGAGGCAATAATAAAGTTATTATTTATTTCCTTATTTCATGATAAATGTTTATCATTCATGCTAGAATTGTATTAACCGGAAACATGATACATGTGTGAATGCATAGACAAAACAACATGTCACTAGTATGCCTCTACTAGACTAGCTTGTTAATCAAAGATGGTTATGTTTCCTACCATGAACAAGGAGTTGTTATTTGATTAACAAGGTCACATCATTAGTAGAATGATCTGATTGACATGACCCATTCCATTAGCTTAGCACACGATCGCTTAGTATGTTGCTACCGCTTTTATCCATGACATTATACATGTTCCTGTAACTATGAGATTATGCAACTCCGCTCACGGAGGAACACTTTGGTGCTACCAAACGCCACAACGAATCGGGTGATTATAAAGGAGTACTACAGGTGTCTCCAAAGGTAGATGTTGGGTTGGCGATTTTGAGATTAGGTTTTGTCACTCCGATTGTAGGAGAGGTATCTCTGGCCCTCTCGGTAATGCACATCATCAAGCCTTGCAAGCACTACAACTAATGAGTTAGTTGTGAGATGATGTATTACGGAACAAGTAAAGAGACTTGCCGTAACGAGATTGAACTAGGTATTGATACCGACGATCGAATCTCGCAAGTAACATACCGATGACAAAGGAACAACGATGTTGTTATGCGGTCTGACCGATAAAGATCTTCGTAGAATATGTAGGAACCAATATGGGCATCCAGGTCCCGCTGTTGGTTATTGACCGAGAATAGTTCTAGGTCATGTCTACATTGTTCTCGAACCGTAGGGTCCGCACGCTTAAGGTTTCGATGACAGTTATTATGAGTTTATGTATTTTGATGTACCAAAGAAGTTCGGAGTCCCGGATGTGATCACGGACATGACGAGGAGTCTCGAAATGGTCGAGACATAAAGATTGATATATTGGAAGCCTATGTTTGGAGTTCGGAATGGTTCCGGGTGAAAACAGGAATTTACCGGAGTACCGGGAGGTTACCGGAACCCCCCGGGGGGTAAATGGGCCTCGATGGGCCTCGAGGGAGAAGAGGAAGGGCCGGCCAGGGGTGGCCGCGCGCCCCCTCCCCCCCAGTCCGAATAGGACAAGGAGGGGGGGCCCCTTTCCTCTTCCCCTCCCCCAATCCTATTCCAACTAGGAAGGGGGAGTCCTACTCCCGGTGGGAGTAGGACTCCTCCCGCCAGCGCCTCCTCTAGGCCGGCCGCCTCCCCTCCCTCCTTTATATACGGGCAGGGGGCACCCTAGAACACACAAGTTGATCCTACGGATCGCCCTTAGCCGTGTCGGTGCCCCCTCCACCATATTCCACCTCGGTCATACTGTCATGAAGCTTAGGCGAAGCCTCGCGCCGTGAAACATCAAGATCGTCACCACGCCGTCGGTTGACGGAACTCTCCTCGACACTCGGCTGGATCGGAGTACGAGGGACGTCATCGAGCTGTACGTGTGTCAAGAACTCGGGGGCGCCGGAGTAACGACGCCGGGATCGGTCGGATCGCGAGGAGAACATACGACTACTTCCTCTACGTTGTGATCGCTTCCGCTTCGGGTCTACAAGGGCATGTAGACAACACTCTCCCCTCTCGTTGCTATACATCACCATGATCTTGTGTGTGCGTAGGAAATTTTTTGAAATTACTACGTTCCCCAACAGATATAGCCGCATCATGGGTGTTACACTTTGTGTACTAACCCATGGTCTATGTGAGAGTTCTATGTGGGGTTAGGTACATGTCCATGGGCTCGCGTCAAGAGGAAGATATCATACAACACATGGAAAGGATGACATCAAGTGGTGATCGTCATCAAGATTGCCGTGTGAAAGTTCAAGTGGAGCATCAAGAAGAGATCAAGTGCTTGAATCTTTCCATCCATTGTGGTGTCAATGGAATTGTGAAGATGTGCCGAAGAGTGGCTCACCCATAGTGGACTATGGGGGAGCAATCATCTAGCTAGTCTTCATCTAGCCAACGTAATCAAGAAAGGTGGTCCAACTTGAGGGAGTCAATATCGCCATCATCTAGCTGAAGTGGACCATGTGCAAGGCAAAGGTTTGCCCTTGATAGGTTTTCTATTTAACCGGTCTCATGGTGGTAGTTGGGAGACCGGGTTATAGGATCATTTGTCGTACTATCAAGGGGGGCTCTCAAGTTGGTAGCTTGATCGTATCGTTAGTAGAGAGCTCAAACCATTGCATCCTTGCATCATGTTTCCTGGTTCTTGTTTGGTTCTCTTTGTGAGTCTTAGAGCTTATGGTCATCTTGATGACAAGCTTGAGTTCATCGAAAATGGAGTTCGCATGCAACTTCTATGATGTTTTCGGTGTTGGAGGTTTTACCGGTCTTATCCGAGGAAGGGTTCTCACCATTTTCTTATGGGCCTTTTATCATTTGCTTATTATTGATATTTCTATCAATATTGTGTTAGCCCATGTCGTTAGCTTTCCAACAAACTTGGTTTCGTTGAATTTGGAGACTGTTTGCAAAAGTTGTGGCTGTTTTGGTAAAGGCTGCAGCGGTACTACCGCGACTAGAGCGGATGTAAATTTTTACTACCGCTCCAGAGCGGTACTATCATGGCTCCTGAGCGGTAGTACCGCTCCAGAGCTGTACTACCGCGGCTCCTGAGCGGTAGTACCGCTCCAGACCAAAATCTCGTGTTTTGCTTAGTGGAGGTAGGCACGGAAGTATTTTTTTAGTACCGCTCGCAAACAGTAGTACCGCTACCATTTGCGATAGTACCGTGAGGACAAGCGGTAGTACCGCTCGAGCAGTTCTACTGGCCTTTTGCCTCCTCATTGTTGTTTTTCAAAGGGGTACTATCGCCCTAGCAGTAGTACCGCTCCTTGGAGCGGTAGTACCGCTCTGTGCGGGTTGTGAGCATAACGGTTGGATTTTGCCCACCTATAAAAGGGGGTCTTCTTCCCCATTGAACCTCTTCTCTTAAGCTCGTGTTCTTCCCCCATTGTTGACCTTCTTCGACCTTGCTAACTCTCAATCCCTCCAATGATTCTTGCAAGTTCTTGAGGGAAAAAGATAGGAGATCTAGATCCACGTTTCTACCAATCACTTTCTCCTCTATGTGAGGGGAACCCCTTGTGTCGTGGTTTTGTCACGGCAGATGTCCTTATGAAAGGACTTAGTCGTGGAGCCATCGCTACGGGTTAACTTGAAGGGGTTAAAGCGGACACAAAGACGCAAGGGTTTATACTAGTTCGGCCCCTTCGATGAAGGTAAAAGCCTACGTCTAGTTGTGATGGGATTGATGTGGTCTCGATGACTAGGGAGCAAACAAGCTTCGCCTAGGCCTCGAGTTGTTGTTGTCTGTCCTTGAACCGCCACTGGGTCGTCCCCTTATATACACGGGTGACGCCCGTCGGTCCATAGAGTCCCAACACCGGTTCATACTCGTATCCAGGTTGGTCTCTCTCTATTCCTAACTTACAATAAAAGTTTACATATTAAACCGGTTTACGGCTACAGGGTATAAACCGACTACAGGCCTTGGGCCTTGTCGGTGTACTAAAGTAGGGGGGATCCTTAGTACCCCGAACTTGTGCACGGGTGTAATAGCCTGGCTTATTAGGGATGATAGACTACTCATATCAATAAGGAATTCCTTCTTTTCCGGGAGCTCATTCGGAAAGAACTCCAAAGTTAAGCGTGCTCAGCTTGGAGTAGTTTCAGGATGGGTGACCGAATCGAAGTTGCTCCCGGTGCACACGAGTGAGGACAAAGTGCGCAAAAGACTAGTATTGATCTCAGGGCCAGTCTAGATCCCGCCAGAGTAACGACCACCGCGGTGTGTCCGGGCGTTATGTTGGTATCGAGCCAGGTTCTCGCGGTTACACGGATGGTTGCGGACAGGTCTTGCGGTCATGTTGTTCATGACGTTTGTGACCCGTCAGGCACACGACATGGCACATGTACCGGACTAGATGCATGAGCGGTTGTGCCAAGAGGGAACGTTCACGGTCCGACGAGGACGCCGGTTCCTCCGAGTGTGGGTGTATGTAATAGCCCGGCTTATTAGGGATGATAGACTACTCATATCAATAAGGAATTCCTTCTTTCCGGAGCTCATTCGGAAAGAACTCCAAAGTTAAGCGTGCTCAGCTTGGAGTAGTTTCAGATGGGTGACCGACCGAAGTTGCTCCGGGTGCACACGAAAGAGGACAAAGTGCGCAGAAAAGACTAGTATTGATCTCAGGCCAGTCTAGATCCCGCCAGAGTAACGACCACCGGCGGGTGTGTCCGGGCGTTACAACGGGCAACAGTAGCACCCAGCGATGAGGCTTGCGGCGGCGCCCGGCAAGGCCCTCCACCACTCTTTGCACCGCCATTCAAGAACAAAGTGCTAGCCAGAACACGAAGGCCCCGCAAGAGGAGCTTGCCGAGGACTAACCAGGGCATCACCAGAAAACTTGCCGCGACGCTTCGCGCCCGGGCAGGTTTCCAGCGCCGCAAGCTTGCCGGCTCAACAAAAGGACTGCGGCAAGGCACTTGCCGCAGCAAGGCTGCCACCCAACTCCAGCACACCTAGTGACGCGTCATCACCAGGCCATCCCAAGGGCACGTGGCGAGACACTACGCAACCATGCGGAGCGAGGTGGCAAATGGAGCTGACAAGGGCGCCATCGTGGCAACCGGAGGCTCACTTAACGGTCACTCCTCCCGCACTGTTGGGGCGACCGGACGGGCATTTAATGCCCTTGTCCCCTGCCACCAGAGTTAGGTAGGGGCACTGTTGTGCACTATTGCACCAACCTGCGCTTTTACATTTCTACCCCCTCTTCCTACGCTGCCACCTGTGGGTACCCCCTTTAGACTATAAAAGGGAGGCCCATGCGCACATAGAAAGGGTTCGGTCCATTCGACACCCACAGCACTACCTTACGCTCGCACGCTCGAGCTAGATCAAATAACAACACAGAGCAGCAGTAGGGGTGTTATCTCTCCGGAGAGCCCCGAAGCTGGGTAAAGATTGCCCATCTCCCCGCGCGTGCCCGACCTCGATCTGCTCTGCGCACGACCCCCGCTCCCTTGCCGAACCAGAAGGGGCCCCCAAGTGCCCCATAGGTGTTCGAGGCCACGGAGATACCACTAGCGACCCCGACATCTTTGGCGCGCCAGGTAGGGGGGCGTCGAGGTCGTGAGCATCTGATCCGGTCTCCACGCGCGCTACGTCAGCGCCATCGTCAATATGCCACCGAAGAAGAAGCCTTCGGAGGTGGCCGCTCCGTCTACATCAATTCCACCACCACCGCCGGAGCAAGCAGGCGGTGAAGTGGACGCCGATGGAGGAGCGGGTGCCGCCGGTGGGTCTCGTGTCGTCACCAGATCCAAGAACAAGGCCCCGCAAGCGTCGGCGACGGTGCAGACACCGCGCCCTTCCCAAGAGGTGCAAGGTCAACAACGCCCCAGTGCTCCTAGCACCGTGCTCGCGTTGGAGCAAGGCCAAGCTGGTGGGTCGCGGGACGCTCGAGGTCAGCATGCACGCCCGCATGCTGGCGCGAGTGAGGTCCGTCGCTGGGCGAGGTGTTGCTCCTCCCAATCCGTTGGGAGTCCGAGCACATCTCGCTCTCGCGCCGCTTCGTCGCCACCGCCTAAGACAGCGAAGAAGCGCGGCCCGAGCCCAGCTGCTTCTAGATTTCCCTCGAGCGCCACACAAGATCGACGACTGGAGGATGGCTATACACAGCCTCATCGGCTTCGCCAACGGCGATAAGCCCGATGACCGAAGCGTCGAGGGCCGGCAAGACGCCCCGGCGCAGGCCGGCGCCGACAGACCGGCTGGGGTGCCGCTTCGGCGCTTCCCAGCCCCAAAGGCCAAGATCGCCAGCTCGCCGGACCAACCTAGACGCCGACTCCACCGCGTCGTCGGACCCGCGAACTCGCCGTGATCAGCGCCACGTTCTCCAAGAACGGCAACACAAAGACACTCGCTTTTCGCATCGAGCGCGGAGAGAAGCGCGACAATCGACCAGCGCGGCGGGCCCGCTTGTCGACGCCAAGATGCACCCGGAGAGCCAGCGACTTGTCAGACGCGGCAGGTTGCCCTGCGTTCACCCGCGAGCTGCGGCAAGTCCAAAGGCCCAAAACCAAGAACTTCAAGCCGACGCGTGCGAGAAGTACGATGGCGAATACACCCGTCGGAGTTCCTCAAAGATCTACACCATCGCGGTGCAAAGGCTGCGGAGGGCGCGACGAGAAGATCCTCGCCAACTACTTCCCCGCTGGTACTCAAGCCCAACGCCGATCTTGGCTCATGCACTTGCGGGACGGCTCCATCTCTTCATGGGCGGACTGTGTCATCGGTTTGTCGGCGCCTTCACGGGTGGCCACAAGCCTCATGGCCCGGAGAGTGACCTCCACTTGCTCGCCCGTAAGAGGGGAGCCCTCAAGCGAAGTATATACAAAGATTCAGCCAAGTGCAACGCAACATCCCAGACGTCCACCCAGCCGCGGTTATTAGCGCGTTTCATCAGAACGTGCGTAACCGCAGGATGAGGGAGGAGATGGCAATGATCAAGATCAGAGATGTCAGCGAGCTCTACGCCTCGCCGACAAGTGTGCACGGCTGAGGAGGGAGGAAAATCCCCGGAGAGGTTGCGAGCGTATGATCTCGACAGTGAGGATGCCGCCCCGGCAAGGAAGAACCGGAGGCGGAGCAATAGGAAGAGGAAAGCTAAGGATGTGCTAGCTGTTGAGCATTCCGGCAACGGAGGTGGCTCCGACAAGGCCAAGACCGACGACTCCGGCGAGGCTGTAGCAGCCGCCGACAAGCAGGATGGCTCCGGCAAGCGTTATTGCAAGATCCACCGCACCAAAGGCCATGACCTCCAAACCTGCAAAAAAGTAGAGCAGATGGCGGAGCTGCAGAAGCGAATCTGAGCGCCCGCGATAAGGAGAGAGCCTAGGAGGTGGCGGAGGATCCGCAAGAAGCTTCCCGCCCGGGAGGAACTGGCAAGGCCAAGACGCTGCAAGGAGACAGAGCCTCCCGTGGCGCGACAAGGACGAAGATGAAGAGGAGGATGATGAGATGGAGGAAGATGAGATCAAGATCAAGAGTTTCGAAGGCAGTGAGAAGTGTTATGCGTCGACGGCAACGCCTCACGCACACCTCGCACCGCCAACTCAAACAATGGGTGCGAAGTGAATGCTGCGAGAGTCCGTCGAGGCGCCTGAGTTCTCAAGTGGTCCAGCCGCCCATCGTCTTCGACGTTGAGGACCACCCTGATCGCATCACTACGGTCGGGTGCTTGCCGATGTTGGTCTCACCAACAATCCGCAACCTCAAGGTCACGAAGATGCTGGTTGACGGCGGGTCCGGCCTGAACTTGATTTCCTCCGCAGTGCTCAAGAAGCTCCAGATCCCCGACAGCGAGCTTGAAGAGACTGGCACCTTTCAAGGAATAAATCCGGGAAGGAGCCAACCTAAGGGGAAGATCACATTGCCGGTGACGTTCGGCAGCGAGCTGAACTTCAGGACTGAGAGGGTCACATTCGACGTGGCTGATATCCCCTTACCCTACAATGGGATACTCGGCCGACCCGCACTCGCCAAGTTCATGGCGGCCTCTCACCACGCATACAATGTGCTCAAAATGCCTGGCCCGATGAGTGTCATTTCTGTCCAAGGCGACAAGAAGGATGCGCTCATCTGCGCCGACAAGATCTACCGGGAAGCAGCTGCTGCGGCAGAACGCGAGCCACTTGCCGCTGAAGCTCCCCGGGGGAAGAAGAAGACCAAGTCCGGCAAGGACGGCTCTGGTGCTCACTCCGGCAAGCGCATCTCCCCGGAGCGCTGCGCTGCCGTCGATGACGCGCCATCGAGCTCCACCGGCAAGTGCAAGAAGGCGGAGACAGACCAGACAAAGACTAAGCCCGGCAAGGACGGCTCTGGTGCTCGCTCCGGCAAGCCTGTCTCTCCGGAGTGCCGCGCTGCTGTCGAGGATGCACCATCAAGCTCCGCCGGCCAGTCCACCGGCCAGTAGGGCAAAGAAAGTTGCCAAGCTTCGAACTTTTGAGTTGTGCTCCCTGAAAATCCATACCTTGTATGAAGAACCCGAGCGCGGAAGGGTCGAATCGTGGTTAGGTTGCGCCGTCGATCCGTCTTGAGTCCGCTCGACGATAAAAGCACGCCGCAACCAGCCCGACGAGTTCTTCCTGCCGGAGGCGACACCGCCAGCGAGCCGCTGATGCCCTGCGCTCAGCAAGCGTGTTTGCGCCGGTGGGTTCCCCGGAAGCGTAGGGACGAGAACATACAAGGGGGAAGGATCGGGGAAGAAGTACGGCCTCGACGGATCGTGGGAGACGGAAAAGCTAAGTCGTCCGAGTTTTTGTACAGAACACTCCTTAGTTCCATGCTTTTTTATGTTATGTTCCTCGCGCGTTCGTCCTTTGTACGCAATACCTGTGCGCGGAGGAGCCAACTCGTGGTTAAGTTGCGTCCTTGCTTTGTTTCCGAGTCCGCTCAACAATACAAGTGCACTGCAAATGGCCCGAGAAGGTTTCTTGCCGGAAACAACACCGCCAGCGGGCTGCTGATGTCCCGTACTCAGTAAGTGTGTTAGCGCCGGCAAGTTCCCTAGAAGCGTAGGGTAAAAGCGCACAAAGGATGTAACAAAGTAGAGGCGTAGCATAGCAAGCCTTGTTGTAAGCGCCCTTCAGATGAGAAACTTGTGCACGGAGGAACTAACTCACGGCTGAGTTCGTCCTTGATTTGTTTCCAGTCCGCTCAACAATTCAAGTGCACCGCAATCGCCTCGAGAAGGTTTCTTGCCGGAAACAACACCGCCAGCGGGCTGCTGATGTCCCGTAGTCAGCAAGTGTGTTAGCGCCGGCAAGTTCCCTAGCAGCGTAGAGTATAAACATACGAAGGGCAAAGCATGGCATCGTTTTGCAAAGTCGCACATAAAAAAATAGATAATGAAATTATTGCAGTACTGTTTCAGCTGTTTTCATGGCTGTAATTACAGTGACAAGGAGAAACCAGAAGAGCGCACCGGCTCCGGCAAGCCAACCTCATTGGGGGCTGCAAGTTCCAGAGAACCTTCGCGACGGGCCAGAGCCCCCGGCGGCCGCGGCATCGGCGACAAGGGAAAAAGAGAGCACGCCAGCACCTGGATTTTGGCGGAGCCAGAATTGCCGGTGGCTGCGAAGGCCAAGATTCCTCCCCGACAGGATAATGTCGCCGGGTGGCTGTGGAGTCAGATAAGATTTTCATCCCTCGTCATGCATCCTCTTATGGGCCGGGGAAGGCGGGACCGCGTCCTTGAACGAGCGTGTCTTGTAAAACCCATGCACGGAGGAGCCGAGTCGTGGCCCAGTTGCGCCTTTGGTTTGTTTCCGAGTCCGCTCAACAAACACAAGTGCGCTGCAACTGGCCCGGCAAGGTTGCTTGCCGGAAGCAACACCGCCAGCGGGCTGTTGATGTCCCGCACTCAGCAAGTGTGTTCGCTCCGGCAAGTCCCCTAGAAGCGTAGAATGGGAGCATACAAGGCACGAGATCAAGTAAAGGACCTAGTCCGACAAGCGTTCCCCTCTTTTCTTTAAAAAACATCCTAGTTTAGTACAAGTCCATGGAGGATGAAAAACATGATAGAGAGGATTACAGATTTTAAATACAACTAAGGCCCAAGGGCTTACAAATTGAAAGATAGGATGCCCGTAATCCCTCTCCTGCTCCTCCTGCTCAGAGGTAGGTCAAGGAGGCCCCTGCAAGAGAAGCTTGCCAGAAGGGCAAAGGCGCCTAGGAGAGCTACAGGCGCCAAGACACCAAGAGAACTTCCGGGGCCGCCAGAGCTTGGCGGAGACGGAGGCGCCAGAGGCGAGCTTGAAGACGGGGTGGTGGAACGTCGGCCTGCTGTCGAGGGCTCCTCGCCTCGATTCTCGACTTGACGGCCTTGCCGCCACCCCTCTTCCTCTTCCGCAGCCTCCCTCACGCCACGCCAAGGAGACGGCCCCGGGAGTTCAGAAGGCCGGCGACCGGATGATGGGGTCGCCAGGGCGCGCGAGGCAGCGTCCCGACGCCTAGTCGGACCCGCCATCCTCGCCGCCATCGCTGTCGCCTCCCTCCTCGTCACTCTCGCCGAGGAGGGACCTTCACTACCGGAGGAGCTGTCCACGCAGCATCTCGCCCGGTGCCGGAGTCCTCGAAGACCTTGACGGCGAGAAGGTCGCCCTCCATTAACTTAAAATGGAGGGTAAACCCCGCCGCTGCTGTGGATGCGGGCGAACGCCTTCCACCCTCGATCGGTACATCACGCCGGGGCTGGGGATACGACACTCACTGAAAGTGCCGCTGATCCCGCAGCCCTCATGCGCAACTCCATCATCTCGGCGGATCCGGTTCCATTGCGCCGCATGAACGGGCCGGCAGCCGAGGCGGCGACGAGGTGCTCGGCGCAGCTTGATGAAGAACTCCTGTGGATCATCTCCGGCAGGACCGCCTCAAGGAAAGGAGCCGCCGGCAGAGACGGGAGGCGATCGCCCGGCCGCCTCTCCCGAGAGCCTCGACCACGCCCTCGCCCGTCGCGGCCTGTTCCCCTCCCTCTCCCTCGTGGCCGCTCCGCCACGCCGGGTGCGGATAGGAGAGGCGCGCTGCCCGGAGGCGACCCTCGCCACCGCTGAAGGACCAGGATTCCCTCCTCCATGGCGAGATGGGAGGAAGAGTAACGGAAGTTGAAGACGAAGGAGAAGAGGAAGTGCGAGACTATTGTGCTCCCTTCCGCCTTTTTAAAGGGCGAGGTGGGGCTCAACCGCCCGCCAGCCAATCGAAGCGAGGAGGGCAGAGGAGCGGGGCCGACTCGCCATCTCCGCCCGTGACGGCTCGGTCTCCCACCTTCGCCGCCCACGACCCCCCACGCATGGGAGCCGCGTGGCGAAAAAAGCGGAGCTGGGGCGACGGGTGAAGTGACCTCGCCCTGCACCATGATCACGGGGGTGGATGCCTTAAAGATCGCACGCGCCGCCCACGTCTCCCACGACGCCGCAATCAACACGTGCCGTTGCGGGAGAGCGCGTGGTGCTGGAGCCCGTTGTTTGCGGACCAGTGCCACGCTGCGTGCTGGCAGACTGTTTTGGGCCTGGCCCAACAACGCTCGGCACCGTGTATGGCCCAGGCCCGGGGGCTCCTGTCGGTGTACTAAAGTAGGGGGGATCCTTAGTACCCCGAACTTGTGCACGGGCAGTCGTAGCACCCCGGCAAGGCTTGCCGGGCGCCGCAAGGCCCTCCACCACTCTTTTGCACCGCCATTCAAGAACAAAGTGCTAGCCAGAATGACGAAGGCCCCGCAAGAGGAGCTTGCCGAGGACTAACCAGGGCATCACAGAAAACTTGCCGCGACGCCTCGCCGCGCCCGCAGAAGGCCCAATGACCGCAAGCTTGCCGCTCAACAAAAGGATCGCGTAAGGCACTTGCCGCAAAGGCTGCCACCCAACTCCAAAGACACCTAGTGACGCGTCATCACCGAGCCATCCCAAGGGCACGTGGCGAGACACTACGCAACCATGCGGAGCGCAGGTGGCAAACGGAGTCGACAAGGGCGCCATCGTGGCAACCGGAGGCTCACTTAACGTCACTCCTCCCGCGATCGTTGGGCGACCGGACGGGCATTTAATGCCCTTGTCCCCCGCCAAAAGTTAGTTAGGGGCATTTGTTGTGCATTTATTGCACCAACCTGCGCTTTTACATTTCTACCCCCTTCCTCGCCGCCACTGTGGGTACCCCTTCGACTATAAAAGGGAGGCCCATGCGACGTAGAAAGGGTTCGGTCCATTCGACACCCACAGCACTACCTTCGCTTCAGCGCTCGAGCTAGATCAAATAACAACACGAGCAGCAAGAGGGGTGTTATCTCCGAGAGCCCCAAGCTGGGTAAAGATTGCCCGCCTCCGCCGCGTGCCCGACCTCGATCTGCTCATGCACCCCCCGCCTCCCTTGTCGAATCCGTGAAGGGGCCCCAAGTGCCCCATAGGTGTTCGAGGCCACGGAGATACCACTAGCGACCCCGACAGGCCTTCATCTGCCAACTGGGCTTAATCACCTTTACACTACTAATGAAGTTAACCCGGCCCAGGTAGGCCGGTTCACGCCCAGTAGCAATATCCCCAACATTAGGCCCCAGATTGATTTGAACTGGTTCATGTCAATCCTTCACAAAAATCTTTGTCTTCAACATCTTTTGGTAATTGGTGAACCGCCGTGTCGTCATCATCTCTGGTTGCTGTAAACCGGTATGACATCATCATGAGGTTTAACATTTATGACACCTTCTTTTATTAATAGATCTGCAATAACCAAAGCAAACCGCTCCACTTCCGAAATTTGTGGCTCCTGGATTCGCGCGCCTGACGCACGTCTTTTGCCTTATAAATAGGACTGAATGGTCATTTCCTTTCTCCCCCTCGTCCCCTTTCTCTTCGTCTTCCTTGCGTCGCTAGCCTCGGAGCTCCGCCGCCGCCGTTGACCTCTGCACCGTCTTGGGCGCTGATCAACCTCGAACGCACTGTGAGCCTTGCGGTAGCTTTCCGCCTTCCTCGATTCTGGTAAGCCTTCTATTCTTCTTAACATAGATTTGTTCTAGGGTTTCGTGTTCTTGCCGTGTTCATCACTTGTTCATGTTCGCACCTGCACTCTTGGATAGATCTGTGAAACCCTCGCTTGATTAGCAGTAGCTTTTTAGCATCCGCTCAGTAGTTTCATGCTCAAGTCCATAGATCTCATCTACATACCTGCCCATTGATTCACTTCCGTTCTGCTTTAATCTTTTGAATATTTTCTGTTTTTCTGAACTTACTTCAGATCCATTGCTGCAATAAGACTTTGTGAAACCTGTTTCTGCATACTTAGCCATCCGCAATTGCCTTCAATGTTTAGATCAGGCGGTTTAACTTAATATAGAAAAAGTTAGTAAACCGGTATATACCATTAGTCCCCTTGTTGAACCGCCAGAATTCTTTAGCCATATTATGCCTCCTCATAGAAATCAGGTTTAAATGTACTGCCTCCGGTTTAACATTGTTCATACCAGCGCCCTTTTTTTATCCAACATATTCTTGAACCGGAATCCCCTATTTCTTGTAGATCTCACCATGGCCAAACAAGTATATGAATGCAACTGGGTTCCTTCTCGCGTTACAGAAACTCAGTTGGATAATTTAGTCTTGATCGGCGCTTTAGACAGCAAAGATACTATCCACTGGAGGGTTCCTGGTGATGAATGTACTCCCACACCTCAAGAGGGTGAGGTTGTGATCTTTGCGAACCATTTAGCCCGGGGCTTCAAGCCGCCCGGTTCTAAATTTTACCGGGATGTGTTAGCCAATTTTCAACTCCGCCCAAGACACCGCCCCAACTCATTACCAACTTATGTCACTTCCAAGTGCTCTGTGAGGTATACCTTCAAGAGGAACCCACAGTTGAATTGTTTAGAGACTGTTTCCACTTAAACCGCCGCACAGAATTCACTGATGGTCCCAATACCGAATTTGGCGGTATGGCAATTCAGAAAAGGAAGGAGATCACTTATCCCCACGCCAGACTACACAGTCACCCCAAGGAGTGGAATGCAACATGGTTCTACTGCAAAGATACCTCCCCCGATGATGAAAATCCTTTTCCTGGCTTTTGTCCGAAGCGGCTCAGCAATACACACCCCTTTCCACAAAGGTTAAGTGCCAAGGAGAGAAGTAAATACGCTCCGCGGCTATCCAAGCTCCGGGCCTTCATGGCCAATGGTTTAACAGGAATAGATCTCGCACGCTGTTGGATATCATGGAGCATATTGCCTCTCAGCCGGCGCTCCGGTTTAATGTGCAAGTATACTGGTAACGTCAATGACCCACTCCAACACACCAACATCCAGCTCTCAGATGATGAAGTCACAGAGGCTGTGAAGAAAATGTTGAATGAACCGGAAGACCTCTGCGCTCAAACCGGCCTGCTCCCTTTCTGTGCCACCAACAAACCGCCAGCTGTAAGATTTTGATTGCATTTTTTACTGAACCTGTTATTGCTATTTCTGTCTAACATCAACTGCTGGTTAATCAGGGTGATAATCCGTTTTGGAGCAAGAAGCTTCCACAAGAAAAACCAGAGAAAACGGAACGGTCAACCCGGCCAAAGACTAAGGTTGTCAAGAGGCCAGCTCAAAAGAGGAAAACCACCGCTTCATCTGATCCGGCTGCTGATGATGATGTGGGTAACTCGGACCTTGAGGTAGAACTCGACTCACTAGGCTTACTTTTTACACGCCTTATTGATGATGATACTTGTCGACGATGTCAAGCCGAATGCTTGATGTCGCCGAGGTAACTATTCTCTCTTCCGTTTCAGATCCTTTGCCTTTGCCAAAACTTCTCCAGGCAAACCGGAAAGTTAAATTTTCTCATCCTCTTGCTTACTTGGATCCCAAATTTCTTATGAAGACTCGGCAACATGAAGCTCGCCGCACAACCCGCAAGACAGTCGTCGTAGTTACTCCGCTGGTTTATCGAACAAATCCGGTTCGAAACGCCGCTCAGAGGTCTCCAACCTTCTTATTAATTTCTATCCTAAAGCGGGTTTCATCTGTCAACCTCTTAATCCATCCGATTCCGATTATCAGGTTACTTCTCATTCATCCTCTGGTGAATCATCAGCCACTCAGCTGCCACCACTGAAAACGGTTCTTGGGTAAGCTAGGCTGAACACATGCTTCTGGTATACTGCGTTATAACTTATGCTGTTCCTTGACTCTTTGTTTCTCTTTCAGGGCTAAACCTAAACCGAGCAAGAAAGCCCGCCTGGACAAAACGGACGAGGATGACCGCCCCTGAACAGGATAAAGCACCAGATCTTGAAGCGTTCGTTCATGAAGATGTTCCCAATGATCCTCCCTTGCAAGATGATGCTATCACCGGGAAAAGGCCTATTAATACTTCAGTTCCTGTTGACCAGCCTGCCAGCTCCATCCGGATTGAAAGATCCTGCAGTCCTTCCAAACCTGCCAACAAACCGATAACGCCGGTGCAAACCGGCGAGTCCAAGGATGATGACGTTGTAATTACCGGTGTAGGTCGCTTTGAACCAGGGAATCCTGTCGCTTTAGCTAAGCATACTGTCAAAGAAGATTTTTCCGCCATGAACAAAGGCAAATGGGATGTTGATCTGACGACGTATGCTGCTCTGAACGCCCAAGACCTTCATTCTGGCTACTTGAACCGGCTATATACTAGTCGTGATTATGAAGCTGGTCTGGTAAAGCTGATGAGGGAAAAATTTGAGGTAACTTCTTTGGGCTTCTTCTTTCTTTAATTACTGCCACTCTATTAATTCTCCTAGCCCCCAAGGGCCGGTTTGTAATCATCTTCAAACCGGGACTTTAATATAATCCTCAATACTTTGAAATCCATCCATGTAGCCTCCAAGGGCCGGTTCAACTTAGTATAATTAAACCGGGACTCCAATAGAGATTCTAATATTAGAACATAACTGAGCAAATAGCCATTAGCCCCCAGGTGCTAAGTTGAATACATGTATTGAGCTTGGGACTTTGCGATTGCAATAATAGATGAAGATTAAACATGCATTAGCCCCCAAGTATCAAGCGCATAACTTGTTGTGTGGTTGGTACTTCAAATTCTTGTACCGTTTGTTTAAAGCAAAGCACTGTCTTTATTCAGGCTGAAGTGAGGATCAAAGAGGACCGGATTACTGATCTGCAAGAAAGTTTGAAAACCCAACAAGCCGAAACCGACAAAGCAAAGGAAGAATTGACCAGTGCTTTGAGCATCATGGAACAGCTGAAAGAGGGCTTCAAGAAAGAGCGGGCTGATTGGGCCACTGAGAAGGCCGCTTTAATAAAAAGAGCTGAAAATGCTGAAGCTGCCCTTAAACCGGTGGTAGATGAGCTGACCGCTGTAAAGTGGCAAGTGCATGCCATGACCGCTGCTATCTTTGGTAAGTTCCTTTTGGGTTCTTTGATAACTTTGGCCTTCTTATAATAGATCCGGTTTGTGATCTCTCCTGTAATGTTGCAGGTACCCGCATTGGTCACTTAGGGTCAGATGTTCGGAAGAAGTTGAAGGCCGCGTACACCTTAATTGAATAGCTGTATACCGGAGCGCAGCGGATCATCACCAGTGCATCTCATAACAATCTGGCTCCCACTTTAATTCAAGATACTCTGAAGAGGTTGTCAATGCTTCCTGCTCGGATTGAAGAGCTAAAAAAATCTGCTGCTCAAACCGGAGCCATTAATGCCTTGATCCGGGCAAAAGCATGGGTGCCGGATTTCGATCCTGTTGAGGCAGCTCAAGGCTATCCCAGTTTGAAGGAAGATGGCTCAGAGTTCAATGAAGATGATCTGAGGGCGATAAACCATATAGTGCGCCCTCTGGCTTGTCAATTGGCTGAAGAAGCAGACTTGTCGCATTATCAGGCTCAGTACAATGACCAGAACAAGCGAGTGGCTGCACCAATTCCTGAAGCGGAGAATCTGATTCCTCCAATCCGTAAGCATACTTATGCTCCTGATATTGAACCGTCTTCTCTGATCCATGAAGAAGCTGTCTTTCAAGCTTTAATGGGAATCGACTGGACCACTGTTGATTTCCAGCCAACGGATAGAGATGAGGAAACTGAAGCGGCGCGGGACGACCCACAACCATCAGACCGGGGAGATGAGCAGGCATGAACCGGAAGCCGGTTTAAGTAGCTGCTTTATTAGGATCCGCCAGAAGAACAATGATCTTATTTGGGCACCACGTTGCCTTGTAATAGAATATCCAACACTTTTGCTTTAAGTATGCCTTCGTGCATAAGTACTGATGCTTTTTGCTTGAAATCCTCAATTCATATTTCCTGCAATCATAAAATCTTGAACTGCGATGATGGTTATACCGCCAAGCGGTTTATGACCTTTATATACATAACGTCAATGTATGTAAGACATATAATCAAATAGGCGATACAAAATACCTGCCATCGCTGGGCATGAAGTTTGGCTTAGCCAGGCTTGAAACGGAGGTTTTATAAACCATTACCGTCAAAGGGAAAAAACAACTCCCATGTGTTAAAATACTGGCTTACCATGTAAACCGTGCTAGGTCATTGTAAGCCCCCCTGCTACTCCATGATGTTAACAGGAAGGTTAAACTGGGCATATTTCTCCGGATTAAAAATGAACCGAACTCCGTCAGCTGAACCGGTTAAAAAAGTGTTGTCGGTTTAAAGAAAACACAACAAAAATCAAAGAATAGTCATAAAAGAAATATGGAAGCAAAGGCAATGATAAAACCGTTTGCAAAAACATGCTTTACTGAGCTAATCAGATGGTGTTACCATGGTCGGACAGGACCAAGCCCCCCAATAGGTGTGGCGATGGTTCAAGTCAGCTAGGTCCCCAAATGAAACCGTGGCATTTATGCCGATCAAATGGCATGGCAATGGTTCGGGTTCGACCAAGCCCCCAAGTGATTCTGTAGCCTTAGGCCGATCAAGAGGCGTGACTGGTTCAAACTTGACCATGTCCCCAAGTGATCTGGTGGCTTTCGCCTATCAAGAGGTGTTGCGTTGGTTTGGACACGACCAAGCCCCCAAGTGATATCACAAAGCTTTTTTGAAAAACAAATTTCAAGGGGTAAACCGGGGGCCGCTTTAAGACTGAACAACTCCATGTAACCACACATGACATGAAAGGACAGAGACCCCGCTTTAGCTGAGGCTCCGGTTTTATTATATCAATGATAATATATACACTATCATAATATGTACATAGATAGAGCCAATGGCTCAAGTGTAGTAAGGCCGAAGATGAGCTATGTTCCATGGCCTATTGGTCTCCTCCTCTGATGTGCGTGAGTCTTTATGCTCTCGAATATCAATCAGATAGTACGACCCGTTGTGCAGATTCTTGCTGACCACGAAAGGTCCTTCCCAAGGCGGGGATAACTTGTGCATATCCGTCTGGTCTTGGATGAGTCGAAGCACCAAATCTCCTTCTTGAAAAGCTCTGGTTCTGACCCGGCGATTGTGATAGCGACGAAGATCATGTTGATAAATCGTCGAGCGGGCAGCTGCTATGTCACGCTCCTCATCCAATAGGTCCAAAGCATCTTGCCGTGCCATCTCATTGTCCGCTTCAACATAAGCCGCTACACGAGGCGAATCATGCTGGATATCACTAGGGAGAACTGCCTCTGCTCCGTAGACCATAAAAACGGCGTGTATCCTGTAGATAGGTTGGGCGTAGTATTGATACTCCGTAGCACATACGGTAGCTCTTCAACCCAACAACCCGGTATTCTTCGCAATGGAACCATAAGCCGGGGTTTTATGCCTCTCAAGATCTCTTGATTAGCTCGTTCTGCCTGCCCATTGGACTGGGGGTGAGCCACTGACGATACGTCAAGTCGGATGTGCTCATGCTCACAGAATTCCTTCATAGCGCCCTTGGACAAATTGGTACCATTGTCAAGAATGATACTGTGGAAAGCCAAACCGAAAATCACCTTTTAATGAACTACACCGCTGTAGCTGCATCACACTTGCTAACAGTTCGCTCAACCCACTTGGTAAATTTGTCAACCGCCACCAAAAGGTGGGTTTTTTATCCTTGGACCTTTTAAAAGGTCCGACCATATCCAGCCCCCATGTTGCAAACGGCCAAGTAATTGGAATCATCCTCAACTCCTGCGCCGGCACATGAGCACGCCGTGAAAATTTCTGACAGCCATCACACCGTTTAACCAAGTCCTCCGCATCAGCATGAGCTGTCAACCAGTAGAACCCATGACGAAACGCCTTAGCCACCAGAGACTTTGAGCCGGCGTGGTGGCCACAATCCCCTTCATGGATTTCGAGTAAAATTTCACAGCCTTCCTCAGGAGAGACGCAGCGTTGAAACGCCCCTAATACATTGCAATGATGCAATTCGCCATTGACAATAGTCATAGACTTGGATCGCCGGACTATCTGCCTGGCTAGAGTCTCATCCTCTGGCAACTCTCCCCGGTTCATGTACGCAAGATAAGGAACTGTCCAATCCGGTATAACATGCGGGGCTGCCACCAATTGAGCCTCTCGGATCAGAATAGCCAAATCCGCTTCACCCAGAGCTTGACCGACGGGTTGTGCAACACATCAAGAAAGACATTAGGCGGGACCGGTTTACGCTGAGAGCCCAACCGGCTTAAAGCGTCCGCCGCTTCATTTTTTCGACAGTCCACGTGATCCACCTGATAACCCTTGAAGTGACCCGCAATATTATCCACCTCACGACGATATGCAGCCATAAGTGGGTCTTTAGAATCCCAAGTGCCAGACACCTGTTGAGCCACGAGGTCCGAGTCACCAAAGCACTTAACCCGACTTAGATTCATCTCTTTAGCCATTCGGAGACCATGGAGCAAAGCTTCATACTCAGCTGCATTATTAGTACAAGGGAACATTAAGCGGAGAACATAACAAAACTTATCACCTCGTGGGGAAGTTAATACGACTCCAGCCCCCGAGCCCTCCAATTGCCTGGATCCATCAAAATGGATAGTCCAATATGTGTGAACCGGTTTCTCCTCTGGTGCTTGCAACTCAGTCCAATCATTGATGAAATCAACCAGTGCTTGAGACTTCACCGCCGTCTGAGGTACGTATTTCAATCCGGCGCCCAAGTTCTATAGCCCACTTGGCAATCCGCCGATCGCTTCCGCTCAGATGATATCGCCCAAGGAGCTGAATCGACCATCGTGATGGGGTGCCCTTGGAAATACTCGCTTCAACTTCCGGCTTGCCATAAAAACTCCATATACCAGCTTACGCCAATGCGGATACCTTTGCTTGGATTCAATAAGCACCTCGCGATATAGTAAACCGCCGCTGAACCGATACTCCTTGCCCGCCTCTTGCGTTCTACCACAATAGCCACGCTAATCGCGCGAGCATTGGCCGCCACGATATAGCAATAATGGCTCCTTGTCGATCGAGCTGCAAGAACAAAGCGGATTGGCTAATTGCCGCTTCAAGTCCTCCAACGCTTCATCGCAGAGCCGGACTCCGATGAATTGATCTGTCTTTCTCAAAGATCTCGTATAAAGGGATGGTGAGGGAGTCCTCGACTAGGGGTGTCCGGACAGCCGGACTATCATTATCCGCCGACTCCAAGACTACGAAGATAGAAGATTGAAGACTCGGCTCGTGTCCCAAGGTACTTTCCTTGGCGTGGAAGGCAAGCTTGGCGATACGGATATGTGGATCTCCTACCATTGTAACCGACTGTAACCCTAGCCTCTCCTGTCTATATAAACCGAGGGCTTTAGTCCGTGAGGGACGGACATACATTACAACAATCATACCATAGGCTAGCTTCTAGGGTTTAGCCTCCTTGATCTTGTGGTAGATCTACTCTTGTACTACCCACATCATCAATATTAATCAAGCAGACGAGGGTTTTACCTCCATCGAGAGGGCCCAACCTGGGTAAAACATCTGTCCCTTGTCTCCTGTTACCATCCGCCTAGACGCACGCTCGGGACCCCTACCCGAGATCCGCCGGTTTTGACACCGACATTGGTGCTTTCATTGAGAGTTCCTCCGTCGTCAGCCGATAGGCTTGATGGCATCTTCAACCAACAACGCTGTCCCGGTGAGACTTTTCTCCCGACAGATCTTTGTATTCGGCGGTTTTGCATCGGGCCAATTCTCTTGGCCATCCGAGCAGATCGAAGCTACGCCCGGCAGTCGATCGATTCGTTTAAACTTCACGGCTGATGTCCGTGGAGACTTGATCTTCGACGGACTCGAGCCACAACCAAGCGCGCCGCACTGTGACGATGGGCACGATCTAGCTCTGCCGCCGGATAGTGCCTTGGTGGCCGCACTCGGATTCGCTTCGGCCATTGGCCCGGAGCCGATCGCCCATATCAAGGGCCGGTGGATAGACGCCGCCTCGGGGGCTTTAACATCCACGGCGATGGAGCCGAACCCTGATCTTGTCCCCTACGAAACCCGTGATTCCGAGGCGCCAGACTCCGAACCTCCCGCGCCTCTACCAATCGATCCTGATTGGGCGCCGGTTATGCAATTCACTGCCACGGACATTTTCCAACACTCGCCTTTTGGCGATATTCTAAATTCACTGAAGCATCTCTCGCTATCAGGAGAATCCTGGCCGGACTATGACCAGGATGGTTGGAGTTCGGACGATGGAGAAATTCAGAGCCCACCCACCACCCACTTTGTAGCCGCTGTCGAGGATCTAACCGACATGCTAGACTACGACTCCGATGACATTGACGCTATGGACGATTTATGCCGGAGACGAATCAAGAGCCAGCGCCATGGCACCGGAAGGCCACCTCGCCATATGACGATACATGGTGGACACCCCAAAAGATGGGGATGGCGAAGAAGCAATGGAGGCGATTCTCTAAAGAAGCAGCCCAAACGCCGACGTCAACAAGCGCCGCTTTAAATCCCGCCACAAAGAAGAATGGAGATTCTCGCACGGAGACAATAACACTTCGGAGAGTGCCAAAGACAATCCCTCCAAAGAAGACTCAAGCGCAGAGGACGCCAAGCAAGCCCTCACGATGTATGCGGCAAACGAAGGGGTTGAGGATGATAACTATATGCCTCCCTCCGAAGACGAAGCAAGCCTCAACGATGATGAATTCGTCGTACCTGAGGATCCCATTGAACAAGAGCGCTTCAAGCGCAGGCTCATAGCCACGGCAAATAGCCTCAAGAAAAAGCAGCAACAGCTCCAAGCTGATCAAGATCTGCTGGCCGATCGATGGACCGAGGTCCTCGCAGCCGAAGAGTACAAACTCGAATGCCCCTCCAAAAGTTACCCAAGACGCAAGCTGCTCCCCCGATTAGAGGAGGAAGCATACATACCTTCATCACCAGTGCACGACATGGCTGACCGAC
Organism: Aegilops speltoides; assembly: GCA_021437245.1. Classification (NCBI taxonomy): domain Eukaryota; kingdom Viridiplantae; phylum Streptophyta; class Magnoliopsida; order Poales; family Poaceae; genus Aegilops; species Aegilops speltoides. Next base: position 99,181 of record JAHHZJ010001808.1, on the reverse strand, counting down.
CACCCCGTGGTCGTGGATGAAGAGGCGCCCAGTGCCCCCCACCAAATCCGCACCCTCATCGCTCCAAGAGTACGAAGCCAAGAGGGAATGCGCCGGACTTGCGAGATATATTGGAGGACAAGGCAAGACAATCCATATCCATCTATGGATCACGTGGGTGCCCCACCACCCACGACGAATACCGTCGCGCCGGACATAACAATCCTGGCCGGGCCGAACGCAGCAGACAGCACTCTCTCGAGCTGCGTCGTGATATTGCCCAATACAGGCGCCAGACACCTCTATGCTTCATCGATGAAGTCATGGATCATCGATCCCGAAGGGTTTAAACCCGTAAACATTGAATCTTACGACGGCACAACAGACCCCGCGGTTTGGATCGAAGACTATCTTCTCCACATTCACATGGCCCGCGGCGACGATCTCCATGCCATCAAATACCTCCCACTCAAGCTTAAAGGACCAGCTCGGCATTGGCTAAATAGCTTGCCCGCAGAGTCGATTGGGTGCTGGGAGGACCTGGAGGCCACATTCCTTGATAACTTCCAAGGCACGTATAAAGCACCACCGACGCCGATGACTTAAGCCACATCATTCAGCAGCTGCACAAATCGCCGGATAATTCTCGACACGGTTCTGACGAAGAAAACCAAATCGCCGATCGTCCGGATGCAGAGGCCCTTGCAGCCTTCAAACATAACATCCGAGACGAATGGCTAGCCCGCACCGGGCAGGAAAAGCCAAATCCATGGCAGCCCTCACATCGCTAATGACCCGCTTTTGTGCGGGAGAGGACAGCTGGCTAGCCCGCAACAACAATCTCCGTAAAAACTCTGGCAGTCCGGATACTAAGGACAACAACGGCAGGTCACGTCGAATCAAAAACAAACGCCGCATTAACAGCGACGATAAGGAGGACACGGCAGTACATGCCGGATTCCGAGGCTCTAAAACCGGTCAGCGGAAGAAGCCATTCAAAAGAACCACTCCGGGTCCGTCCAATCTGGACCGAATACTCGACAGTCTATGCCAGATACATGGCACCTCTGAAAAGCCAGCTAACCACACCAATAGAGACTGTTGGGTGTTCAAGCAGGCGGCAAGTTAATTGCGAAAACAATGACAAGGCTAAATAGCGACGACGAGGAAGAGACCCGCCAACAACAATAGAGGATGAAGGGTTTCCCCGCAAGTGCGGACGGTGAATATGATATACGCCACCCATATACCCAAGAGTCGATCGCCCCAAAGTTCAACCCATGGTCCTCTTGCCCGATCACTTTCGATCGAAGAGACCATCCGACCAGCATACGCCATGGCGGATTCGCCGATTGGTTTTAGACCCAATCGCTGATGGGTTCCACCGACGAGAGTCCCGATGGACGCGGTAGCAGCCCGAACTCGCTTTATCGAGATACAATGCGCAAAATGGGCATAGACTCATCAAGGATTAAACCTACAAAGACAACCTTTAAAGGTGTCATCCTAGGAGTGGAACCCAACTGATGTGCTCACCACACCGAAGTGGTCTTCGATCACCGGATAACTTCCGGCTTAAGAGTTAATCTTCGACATAGTCCCGTTTCAGCGGCTATCATGCTCGCTCGGATGAACCGCGTTTGTAAAATTCAACGCGGTGCCGCATTATGCATACCTAAAGCTCAAGATGCCAGCCCTCGTGGAGTCATCACGGTCAATGGAAATACGAACGCTTCCTCCGAACGAAGGAACATACAAGGGCTCTCGCGCAGAATTACGAGCAGCCTTCTCGAGCATTCTCAAGTCCGCAATTAAAAAGCCGATACAAAGAAAACGCACCGAGCAATGCCAACCAAGACCACCGGCGCGATTAGAGCATCGCCAGAGTAATGCGGCCCCAACCTCGCCAGCGCATGATCGCAAGAATAACACCCGCGTACATCATTACGCTTTGGAGATACCATGGGCGCAGGAAAGGGGCACAAGGAACCAAGAGTGCGGCTCGACCACACCAGGGCTCACACTAACGCCCCTTGTTTTTATTTTCATCTTTTCTTCTTTATGATACAGACTCCATTAACTGTAAGCCCCGTCCGATGGCGAACTCACCAACTCACGATGCAACAATCGGGGACTAAAGAAGGCTGCGACGAACACTCAGGTGGTCTCAATTACGAGCATTAAATTCGAATACATACACCAAGTCTGCAGCTTATCCCTGGAGGGGGACGTGTTTACTTAGTCCAAATCCCTTGCTTATCTCACTATTTGTATCAGTCCACTCTTTCAGCAGACTTTCTTTTATAAATAATGCAGCACCTTCTCATTGCAATTGTGTTATCTTTTGTATATATGTTCATTATATGACATCTTGCACCCGTATATTTTGGTACGGCCAAATATGCCAGGGGCTTCTGTTCCCCACATTACGGTATGATTAAGTCCGAACACTTTCACAAGTGCGGCACCCCGAACTTATAGCATTATATGAATCGGCTCCAAATCATGTCTTGGGTCAATAGTTGGGTTTGCCTGGCCCCATGTTTTGGTGCCTTACGCCCGCTCCGGCGGCTAAGGTAGCATGGAGAACCATCGCGATTGCGCCCGGTTGAGCCGGGTTAACGCCTGGAGAAAGCTAAACCGACCGGGCATGATAAGGCGAGACCGGTCGCTGTTCGAGAGGTTCTTTCGGGTCCCTAAAGACTCATGCCGCTTGAGCGAAGTTCGGATGATGTCCGAAAGGCGTGGATAGCGCCCGGATTCGGTCTTCCGATACCGGGGCTTCACCAAATTTAAAATTATAGAATTCTATGGCTAAGTGAGAGTGTTCAAGCATTATAAGTCCGGTTGCTTTGTTCGTCGTGTTGAGCGCCTCCTAGATGGACCCAATAATGGGAACAAGAGTGCTCAAGTTTATCACCGACCACCCCAAAGACTCGTGGCTTGGGGGTGAAGCCAACGACTTGCCATCTCTCGATTTACAAACGGCCGCATGTAAGGTAATATTTTAAATTAAATAAGCGTTGCTTAGGGCGATATAAACGAAGTTTTCAGCGCCAGATAAATACACAAAGTTCACTAAAGATTACATTTCGGAGCACTCATCCGCATATCGCAGGCTCCTTCATGACAACTTTATAATACCGCCCCGCATACGATGCTCCTTGCCGGGCGGCGCGGATCCGTGAGAAGCTTCTCGCATCCAGTTTGCCCTATTGCACCTTTATGCGGGCAAGGGCCCGACGAGCGCCTTCAATGCAAAGTGAGCGCTTGATTACATCCAGCCTGGGCATGCATCCGCCACCCCGACTAGGCCAAAGTAGCTGCCGTGCATGGCTCGCCCGAGCCACACCGGACTATGAGGCCCTTCATGGCCTCCTCGCCTACCTTGTGGAGTTCGACTAATCGCTTCACCGGTCGCTTGGGGCACCGGATGGCCGGCCTCAAAGATATCGAGACCGAAGACCTTCTCCGTCGAGCTCCTCCTCGCCACGATAGAATGCGGCGGCATCGTGACGACTACGCGCAGATCCGCAAACGCCTCGAGAGCTCCGAATTCGTAAGTATCCGTAATTTACATTAACGTGCTCGCTTCGCATGAAAAAGGCCTTACCCGCCGCTATCTTCTTTATGTCCTCTACCTCCCGAAGGGCCTTCGGCCTCGCCTTGGCGGATTTGGCACTTTCGAGAGCCAAGGCAAGCTCGGACTCGAGTCTTGAGTCACGCCCAAACTCTCATGCTTTTCCATGAGAGCCCGGAGCTCTTGCCGAACTTCCGCCACCAAAGTGCCGCTTGCTTTTCTCGCCAGCCCGCTCGTGTCCGCATTGTGTTCGCCACGGACACGGCATCCTTCGTGGCTGCCACCTCGTTAGTGGCCCCTGCAGCATACATATTATCCTTGTTAATCTTATTTGCAACCAAAACCCTTTTCTCAGAAGGTACTTATTTAAAGTGGTGTTACTCACCTTCTTTTTCCTTGAGCTGCCTCTGGCATGGCCGAGCTCTTGCTCCGACCGCCAAGGTCCTTCTTCAGCGCCTCGACCTCCGCCACACGCGGCAGAGGTCAGCAGCAGAGCCTGCAAACCCATATTGACATATTTTTAGAAACCTCAAGCGTCTATCTTGTTAGATCCTTAGTCCGGCTTTTCTTTCCAACACCGAACTAAGCATCGTGGGCTACTGCCTATGAGGTATTACATTACATAATTTTAAACTTCATACCTCAAAGCATGTTAGAAGGCTGTTGCGAGCTGGCCAGCCCGCCTTGGCGAGCTGGATCTTTCAATCACCACACTCATGAGAGTGCGGTGTTCTTCCTAGATGGAAGCGCTTTAAGCCCCAAAGAAGTTATCCAGCGCCCCGGTTGGACGGAGGCCGCCGGCATCACGGTCCTGCCCTTCTTTCGAGGGCCGCTTGCGGACTCGAACCACTACGGGTTCCGGCGTAGAGTCCGCACAAAGTCCGGAGGTCGCCTCGACGGCCTCCTGAGCCTCCTCCCGATGGGTCCCTCTGGGATCCCACCTCGGCCCTCGCCGCCAGGTAGAGGCGGTCGGGACGGAATTTACTCCGACGAGGCCAACGACCGCCATCGAGTCAGAAGATCCTCCCCGCCGGACTACGGATGTATGCGGCGTTAGAAGGATACTTCGTGACATGAAAGGTGCGGCATATAGATGATCTGAATACTTACGATCCGGCCGGACGCCTGGCCCTTGGAGGCCATTCATCCTCGCCAACGCTGATGTTGGAGAAACTGTCCGGGGGGATAGTTCTCCCCCTCTTGGACCCTTCAGCCGCCCCGATTGGGGAAGCCTTCCTCTTCTTCTCTCCCTCCGCCAGGAGAGAGTACTCCTCCTCCTCCTCGTCTTCGGGGGAGGAGTCCTCGTCATCGTCAGACGCCTGATTACGGGGACTCTTTCGAGTCCCCATGGCCACCTTCTGGTTTTTCTCCGCACCACGCAGCGTGCCGAACCAGCAGCCCCGCTAAGCGAGCATCCACCGTTCTTCCGCATGGGAGCCGGGCTGATGAGCAGCTCGGCCTTCTCCATCCACTCTCGCCAAAGGAAGAGGCAGATTAAAACCTCGCTAGAGTCAATCTAATTACCACAAGTGTCCCGTAATGGGGTCAAATCACTTACCTCGTCGACCGGAGATCGCGAGCTGAATCCGCGGTCTTCGGTCGCGGATGCGGGTCTTCGGCGCCTTTGAACAGCACCCTCCGTGCACCTTCGTGTGTTGTATCAAGAGCCCGCCAACGCCTCGTGCTGTTCCGGATTAAACTCCCACAAATTGAATGCCCGTTTGGCATGGGAGAATCCGCGGAGGAGCATGACTTGGACCACATCGACAAGCCGAGCCTATTGCTCACCATCTTCTTGATGCAGGCTCGAGTCCCGCCACCTCCACCGGATCACCCCACCGCAAGCCCTTCTCTTCCGTGAGGTGAGCTGCGGGGATTCCAGATCTAAATTGGGGCCGCCGCCATGTAGGCTTGCGCAGCTCCGTGATGTAGAACCACCCCGATTGCCACCCCTTGACGGAGTCCACGAAGGTCCCTTCTAGCTCGGGACGCTGGGCAGCTTGCCCAACATGGCGCCCAAGATTCCGCTTATGCCCCTTCACAACCTTCGCTTGACGTTGAAGGTCTTGAGCCACAGGCCGAAGTGGGGCCGGATGCGAGAAAGGTTTCGCACACCATTTATAAACGCCGAGATGTTGAGGATGAAGTTCGGCGCCGATCGTGGAAATCCAGCCGTAGTAAAACATGAGCCCCTGGACGAATGGATGGAGCGGAAGGCCCAATCCATGGAGGAAGTGGGGAGGAAGACGACCTCTCATGAGGCCCCGGGTAGGGATGAGCTGCCCCGCATCGGGCAGCCGATGCGCGCGATATCGCCGAAAGGTATCCGCGTCACAGCTTGGTGATGTCCTCCTCCTTAGCGGTGGAGGCCATCCATTTACCTCCCGCTCCGGACATGTTCGGAGAAAGGTCGAGGTGAGATGCGCGAGCTTGGGCGTTGGAGCTTGAGTTCGCAGGGATGGATAAGCAAAGGAGGAAGAAGGCGTAGGTGAGAAGGTAAACTTATCCCTTATATATAGGCGACAAAACTATCGCCCTCACCGCCCGGTAAAACTCGCTTATCTCCTAAGCGCCACCATCAATGGCACGGTTGGGTTACCCACACACGTATTGATGAGAATCCCGGAATAAGGGGAACACGATCTCTGCTTCGACAAGACGTGCCAAGGAAACCGCTTCGCTAAACGTGCTGAGGTGGAATAGTAAGAAACGATTCAAACGAGGGCTTGGCTGTGGCGTGATGTCACGCCACATAATACGTCAGCAGATTGAGCGAAGTGTATATTTTATTCTCTCTACGGTGGAATGTAGAAATTATTTTTGCAGAGCCGGACACTATACTGGTGTTCATCATCTTCTCTGGATTATTCAAGGGAGGAACCCGCCTTGCAACGCCGAACATTATGCACGCCGGACTTATCGTCATTGAAGACTGGTTCAGGGGCTACCGAGGAGTCCCGACTAGGGGTGTCCCGACAATGGACTATCATTATCCGCCGGACTCCAAGACTACGAAGATAGAAAATTGAAGACTCGGCTCGTGTCCGGAAGGTACTTTCCTTGGCTTGAAGGCAAGCTTGGCGATACGGATATGTGGATCTCCTACCATTGTAACCGACTGTAACCCTAGCCTCTCCGTGTCTATATAAACCGTAGGGCTTTAGTCCGTAGGGACGGACATACATTACAACAATCATACCATAGGCTAGCTTCTAGGGTTTAGCCTCCTTGATCTCGTGGTAGATCTACTCTTGTACTACCCACATCATCAATATTAATCAAGCAGGACGTAGGGTTTTACCTCCATCGAGAGGGCCCGAACCTGGGTAAAAACACTGTGTCCCTTGTCTCCTGTTACCATCCGCCTAGACGCACAGTTCGGGACCCCCTACCCGAGATCCGCCGATTTTGGCACCGACAGATGGCCTTCTCTCCGAGGCGGCTAATAAACCGGCTCAACGCGGCAATCCGACCCGCCAAACGCTGAACATCGTTGATACACTTCGGTTTAGCCAGGGAGGTGATGGCCGTAATCTTCTCCGGATTAGCCTCAATTCCTCTGTTAGACACAAGAAAGCCTAGTAAGTTGCCAGCCGGAACACCAAAGACACATTTGGCCGGATTAAGCATCATCTTGTAAACCCACAAGTTGTCAAAGGTTTCCTTCAAATCATCAACTAGCGTCTCCTTCTGCCTTGACTTGACCACGATATCATCCACATAGGCGTGCACATTACGGCCGATCTGTTTATGCAGGCAGTTCTGTACACACCGTTGGTAAGTGGCTTGGGCGCTCTTGAGCCCAAAAGGCATAGATACATAGCAGAAGGCTCCAAAGGGAGTAATAAACGTCGTCTTCTCCTGGTCCTTAACCGCCATTTTGATCTGATGATACCCAGAATACGCATCCAAAAAACTCAAACTCTCACAACCCGCCGTGGCATCAATAATCTGGTCAATGCGGGGGAGGGCAAAAGGATCTGCTGGACAAGCCTTGTTAAGATCCGTGTAATCCACAACATACGCCAAGTGCCATTTTTTTAAGAACCAGCACCGGATTAGCAAGCCACTCTGGATGGAACACTTCGATGATAAAACCAGCTGCTAAGAGCCTGGCCACCTCCTCTCCAATAGCTTTGCGCCTTTCTTCATTAAACCGGCGGAGAAACTGCTTTACCGGTTTATACTTGGGATCAACATTAAGAGTGTGCTCAGCGAGTTCCCTCGGTACACCTGGCATGTCAGAAGGCTTCCATGCAAAAATGTCCCGATTCTCACGGATGAACTCAATGAGCGCGCTTTCCTATTTAGGGTCCAAGTTGGCACTGACAGTGAACTGCTTGGACGAATCGCCGGGCACGAAGTCAACAAGCTTGGTCTCAGCCGCTGATTTGAACTTCAGATCTGAATCGTGCTTCGTAGTCGGCTTCTTCAAAGGGGTCATGTCCGTCGGATCAACATTGTCCCTATAATATTTCAACTCCTCCGTGGCACAAACCGACTCTGCATAGGCCGCATCACCTTCCTCACATTCCAAAGCAATCTTGCGGCTCCCATGAATCGTTATTGCCCCTTTGTGACCCGGCATTTTGAGCTGCAAATAGATATAACAAGGCCGTGCCATTAATTTGGCATAAGCCGGCCGCCCAAATAAGGCGTGATACGGGCTCTGGATTTTCACCACCTCAAAGGTTAGTGTTTCAGATTGGGAATCATGCTCGTCCCCAAAAGCCACCTCCAGGGCTATCTTACCAACAGGATATGCTGATTTGCCAGGCACCACCCCATGGAACATCGTATTAGACGGTCTGAGATTTTTGTCTGTTAGTCCCATGCGGCGGAATGTCTCATAGTACAGGATGTTAATACTGCTCCCTCCATCCATGAGTACCTTGGTGAATTTATAACCTCCCACCTGAGGGTCTACCACTAACGCCAACTGGTCCGGATTGTCAACCCGGGGTGGGTGATCCTCCCTGCTCCACACGATAGGCTGTTCCGACCAACGTAAGTAACGTGGTATAGCCGGTTCAATAGAGTTCACCGCTCGCTTGTGAAGCTTCCGGTCGCGCTTATCCAAACTGGTTGTGAAAACGTGATACTGCCCATTGTTCAACTATTTTGGATGGCTCTGATAACCCGACTGCTGCTGCTGCTGGTTGTAACCTCCTTGACTGCTCTGATTATTCTGGTGGTTATGACCGCCCTGATTGAAACCTGAACCGGAAGCTCCGTCGTGGCTCGGCCCATGGAAACCGGATCCTGAGCCACCACCTGACCCATGGTCATACCGGAAGGCAATAGAGTTTTTAAACTCCTGCATAATGTAACAATCCTTCCAAAGGTGGTTAGCCGGCGCTTCCTTCGTCCCGTATTTTGGACAAGGCTGATTCAACAAATAGTTTAAGCGATCCGGGTTAGGATTCGGAGCCCCGCTACGATTCGCCGCTTTACCTCTGCGCCGCTGACCCTTGTCCTACGCATTAGTGTTAGCCACAAAGTCCATGCTGCCATCTGCTTTACGCTTGCCTCCGTTCCCATGGCTCGCCGATTTGTGTTGATGCCCCTTAGAGTTGTTGTTCTTCTTTCCCTTCCCTGCCTCGTCATCATCAGTCTCGGGATCCTTGGTACTATCAGAATCAGCATACTTCACTAAAGCGGCCATGAGAGTTCCCATGTCGTTACAGAACCGCTTCATACGCCCCAACTTCAACTTTAGAGGCTTAAACCGGCAGTTGCCCTCCAGGGTTAAGATCGCAGAGTCAGCATTGATCCTGTCAAACGAGTGCAAGACTTCCGAAACACGGTGTACCCAATGGGTTGTTGACTCTCCGTCCTCCTGAACACAAGCCGCCAAGTCTACTATGGACTTAGGCTGCTTACACGTATCTTTGAAATTCTGGATAAACCAGGTCCGCAACTGGGCCCATGAACTGATAGAATTAGGCGGTAGGCTCTTCAACCAAGTACGGGCCGTGCCTTCAAGCATCATGGTGAAGTACTTTGCACAAGCGGTCTCATCCACATCCAGCATCTCCATGGCCATCTCATAACTCTCTACCCACGCTTCTGGATATAAATCAGCGGTGTAATTCGGCACCTTGCGTGGACCCTTGAAGTCTTTGGGCAGGCGTACATTGCATAACGCAGGGACTAAACAGGGCACCCCCAAGCTAGAGGCGGCCCCTGGCCCGACAGAGGTGGTAGGACGAACCGGTATAAGCTGACCCACCTCGTTCTATGCTGCTAACTCGGCCTCCCTTCGTGCCCGAGCCCGGTCCACTACATCCTGAGCGTCGCGAACACCACCTGCCGGGTTGTTGCCATGGGCCGCTTCACGGCTTCGCGCATTGCTTGACACAGCCGGTTCATCCATGCGCCTACTATAGCTCCGGCTTGGACGAGGTGTGGAGTGAATCCGATCGCGGCTGTATGAATATGCCTCCTGCTAAATTAAAGCGGTCTGGAGAAGTTCCTTAACCCGGCGCGTCTCTATTGCTTGCGGAGAGTCTCCTTCGATCGGGATAGCTTCTAATCGCGCAGCAGCTGCGACAAGATTGTCCATAGGATTAGAATAATGACCCAGAGCTGTCTGGACCGGCGGAGGAATCACAACGTTCTGCCGGGGAGGTTCCATCAGGCGGGGTTGGACCGTCGCTCCTGGCCCTGGTGCCTCAACCCGGTTTACCTCCCGGTGCCCCGGCGGATTGCTGGTTCTGGCTTCCGGAGTGTGAAAGAGATTTCTAGGGTCAAACCCTAACGGCAGGCGTGATCTGTGCTTCCGCTTCAAGACCTCATGTGATGCGTTCTGGTCGAGCATGAGTCTATAGGCCTGGGCGTCCAAAGCGGCCCGCTCTGCGGCCATCCTGTCCTTCTCCGCCGCCAGGTCGGCTTTGGCCTGTACGATCTGCTATCTCACCTTTGCAACCTTTGCATCATGGGCCTCCTAATCCACCGGATTGGCCTCTGCCATAAGTACAGCTAGTGCATCAAACAGGTCAGACAGAACTTGAATCGGCAGGCGCACAAGGCCTCCTGCCCCTGCTACCGCTACCGCTGCTGATCCGGAGAGCATTGCTGCTGCAGTCGAGGAGTGATTCGCCGCCTGCGTACCGGCCATGAATATTCCAACCCGGTTGATCTGATCAGGGGGGTCCGGAATACTGTCGCCATCGAAACATCCCCTAATCTGGTCGTCTTGTAACTGGTACAATGATTCGGTCTCCCCGGTTGAGGACTCGTCGCCAGAATAGACGACGGTCTCGCGACCGTATTCTGACTCGTCCTCATGCCCTCCTCCGTGGATGACTCCCACGAAGGCATGCTTCACGGCCGGTTTAACCTGGGTAGATCTCGCACGCTGAGCCGTCTCGACGAGGTCGGCGCAGATGTCCGTGTCAGGCCAGGTTCACCAATCTTGCCGATAAAAACGTGTATGCCACCAAACGGGACCCGGTACCCGTACTCGATCGAGCCGGCTTCGGGACCCCATCCTGCATCGTCGATGTAGAGCTTGCCACGACGACTCTTGGTCATCCGCCCACAACATAGCCTTCGAGTCCTTCGAATTTGCCCTCCAAGATCATCAAACCATCGTGCGATAGCCCCACGGTGGGCGCCAACTGTCGTGGTTTTGTCACGGCAGATGTCCTTATGAAAGGACTTAGTCGTGGAGCCATCGCTACGGGTTAACTTGAAGGGGTTAAAGCGGACACAAAGACGCAAGGGTTTATACTAGTTCGGCCCCTTCGATGAAGGTAAAAGCCTACGTCTAGTTGTGATGGGATTGATGTGGTCTCGATGACTAGGGAGCAAACAAGCTTCGCCTAGGCCTCGAGTTGTTGTTGTCTGTCCTTGAACCGCCACCGGGTCGTCCCCTTATATACACGGGCGACGCCCGTCGGTCCATAGAGTCCCAAAAATGGTTCATACTCGTATCCAGGTTGGTCTCTCTCTATTCCTAACTTACAATACAAGTTTACATATTAAACCGGTTTACGGCTACAGGGTATAAACCGACTACAGGCCTTGGGCCTTCATCTGCCAACTGGGCTTAATCACCTTTACACTACTAATGAAGTTAACCCGGCCCAGGTAGGCCGGTTCACGCCCAGTAGCAATATCCCCAACACCTTGGATCTACATCTTGGAGTTCTTCGTGTTCTTCTTTCATTCTTCCTCTCATTTTCCTCCCTAGCATTAGTTGCTTTGGTGGGATTTGGGAGAGAAGGACTTGGGCACTTAGTGTGCCCTTGCCATTGCATTTGGTGCATCGGTTTGAGTTCTCCACGTGATACGTGGAAGTTACAAGTTGAGAAGCTTATTACTCTTGGGTGCTTGGTACCCTTGAGCTTGTTACTCTTGGGTGTTTGGACACCCTAGAGCTCGTTCCTCTTGGGTGCCCTAAACGGTTGGTGTTGTTCGGAGCTCAATCATTGTGGTGTAAAGCTCCGGGCAAGCGTCGGGGTCTCCAATTAAGTTGTGGAGATCGCCCCGAGCAATTTGACGGGTACAGATGACCGCCCCCAAGGGTTGCCAAAGTGTACGGGTTAGGTGACCACCCCCAAGGGCTGCCATTTGTATGGGTTCGTTGACCGCCCTCAAGGGTCCCTTAGTGGAATCACGGCATCTTGCATTGTGCGAGGGCGTAAGGAGATTACGGTGGCCCTAGTGGCTTCTTGGGGAGCATTGTGCCTCCACACCACTCCAAATGGAGATTAGCATCCGCAAGGGTGTGAACTTCGGGATACATCGTCGTCTCCGAGTGCCTCGGTTATCTCTTACCCGAGCCCTTTACTTATGCACTTTACTTTGTGATAGCCATATTGTTCTTTGACATATATCTTGCTATCATATAGTTGCTTATCTTGCTTAGCATAAGTTGTTGGTGCACATAGGTGAGCTAGCCTAGTTGTTGTAGGTTTTGTGCTTGAGAAATTAACCGTTAGGTTTACTCCGCATTTGTTCAAGCCTCTACCGTAATTATTTTAAACGCCTATTCACCCCCCCCCCCTCTAGGCGACATCGACGATCTTTCAATTGGTATTAGAGCCTCGTCTCTCTTTGTTGGGCTTAACCGCCTAGAGAGTAAAGATGTCGACTAGGGGATAAGGTTTCTCTGACACTCTTAGTTTCGGTGGCACAAATTTTGATGTTTAGGTAATTCACATGCTTAATCTCTTTAGGGTCATTTGCCCAAATTTAGAGCGAATTGTAGATATGGTTTTTTCTCCTCCAAAGGATCCCCAAAGATTATCTTTAGAGGATGAGAAAAACTCTTATCTCAATGCTCAAGCTTCTAATGTTCTTTTAGATGCTTTGAGCAATGTAGTTATATTTCAACTCATGCCGTTCTGGGATGCTCATGATTTGTGGACAAAGCTTCAAGATAAATATGGTGTGTCCAAGATTTGTAAGGATGATCGTTGTCCCTCCACCTCCGGCCGTGTTGCGTTCTCAACTTCTTCTACTTCACCTACATGTGGTTTGCCACAAGGTAATGACATGGTGAGTAGTGGTGTTCATTGCAATGATGATAGTGGGCTTATTGTTGATAATCCTTCATCACTTTCTTATTGCAATGCTTCATCTTTGGACTTTAGCACTTTGAGCACTCCAAATGTTTCACATGCTTGTGTTGATAGTTCTTGCATATCATGTAGAAATTGCTTGACTAAATCTCATGATGATATGCTTGCTATATCCTGTTGCCATGATAAAAATGCATGTATTTCCTCGAGTTGTTGTGCTAACAATGTAGAGGAAACCCAACACTCCATGGAACAAGATGTGGTCTTGAATGGTGCTTCAAGAGAACCTACATCATCATCTATTGCTTTTTGCCTTGTGGCCAAGGCTTCAAAGGTATATCCCACTTTGAATCCCAATATATCTTGTGATGATATTGATGATGGCAAGAGTGGTGATGAAGTCAATTATGATGAAGAGAATGATGATGTTGCCTCCTTAAAAATTAAGGGGGAAATGATTTTTAAAGCCCTTCTTAAGAATAAAATTGCTCGTTCCAACTTCATGGAAATCATGTCGATTGCTATTGAGAGCAAGAAATATATTGATGAGTTGGAATCTCGTCTTGAGGAGCATGAGGTCACCATTGATAAAATGGAAGGTCATGAGTGTGATTACGCTAATGAGATTGTGGACCTCTCTCAAGCTCTTGAACTTGAACAAACCACCAAGGAATCTCTTGAGGAGACTTTTGCTCTAGAATTATCTAGAGTGAAGGAACCTAATGATAGAGCTCTTGAGGTGGCCAATGTTTTTGAAACTAAAAATGCTAAGCTTGAAGTTGCTCATGCTAGACTCCTTGAGGATTTTGAGCACCTCGAAAATGGCTCAAGGGTCATCAAGGGTGATCTCATCAAACTCACCGAGTCTCATGCTCAACTTGAAGCTTCTTATTTAAAAGAGATTTCCAAGTTGCCTTCTCCTCTTGTTGTTAATGATGGTGCTTGTGCTACTAACTCTATTTCTTGTGAAGCATCCATTTTAAAGGAGAATGTTGAGCTAACGGCTCGACTTGAGTTGCTATCTAGCAAGTATGGGAAATTGGAAGAAAGTCATGAAAAGCTTTCTAGCTCTCATGATGATCTTCTTGTATCCCATAATGTGCTAAAAATAGCTCATGATGCTATGATTGCTAAGGTAACATATACTGAGCCTCATGTGGATATTAGCACTACTTTTAGTCAAAATGCTATATTGCCTTGTGCTAGTCCTTGTAATTCGTCTATGCATAACATTGGTACATCTTGTGATGAATTTCTTTCCTTGCCATGTTGCTCTAATGATGAAGCTTATACTTCCTCTAGTACTTGTGTTGAGACTAATCATGTAGAGGAAATCAAAGAGCTCAAGGCCCAAGTCACTTCTTTGAAGAAAGACTTGGAAAAGAGTCATGAAGGGAAATCCACACTCAACAATATCTTGAGTGTGCAAAAATCCCCCAATGACAAAGGTTGACTTGGATTCAACTCCAACAAGAAGAATAAGTTCAAGTTGAACAAGAAGAAGGGCCAAGAACAAGTCAAGAATTTGGCCAAGATTGTTTGCTTCAAGTGCAAAATTGAAGGGCATCATGTGAGATCTTGCCCATTGAAGAAGAAGGCTGAGGGAGTCCTGGACTAGGGGGTGTCCGGACAGCCGGACTATCATCGTCAGCCGGACTCCAAGACTATGAAGATACAAGATTGAAGACTTCGTCCCGTGTCCGGATGGGACTTTCCTTGGCGTGGAAGGCAATCTTGGCGATACGGATATGTAGATCTCCTACCATTGTAACCGACTCTGTGTAACCCTAGCCCTCTCCGGTGTCTATATAAACCGGAGGGTTTTAGTCCGTAGGACAATAACCATTACAACAATCATACCATAGGCTAGCTTCTAGGGTTTAGCCTCCTTGATCTTGTGGTAGATCCACTCTTGTACTACCCATATCATCAATATCAATCAAGCAGGAGTAGGGTTTTACCTCCATCGAGAGGGCCCAACACAGGTAAAAACATCGTGTCCCTTGTCTCCTGTTACCATCCGCCTAGACGCACAGTTCGGGACCCCCTACCCGAGATCCGCCGGTTTTGACACCGACATTGGTGCTTTCATTAAGAGTTCCTCTGTGTCGTCACCGATAGGCTTGATGGCTTCTTCAATCAACAACAGCGCAGTCCTGGGTGAGACTTTTCTCCCCGAACAGATCTTCGTATTCGGCGGCTTCGCTCTGCGGGCCAATTCACTTGGCCATCTGGACCAGATCGAAAGCTATGCCCCTGGCCATCAGGTTAGATTTGGAAGACTAAACTTCATGGCAGATATCCGCGGAGACTTGATCTTCGATGAATCCGAGCCGCAGCCGAGCGTGCGGCACAGTCACGATGGGCATGATCTAACTCTACTGCCAGACGGTACCTTGGAGGCCGCACTCGAATCCGCCTCGATCCATAGTTCGGAGCCGATCGCGCAGATCGAGGACGGGTGGCTGGACACCACCTCGGGGGCTGCAACTCCTACGGCGATAGAGCCGAACACTGACCTTGTCCCTTATAAAGCTCGTGACACCGAGGTGCCGGACTCCCTGTCGGACTCCGAACCTCCGGCGCCCCTGCCAATCGAATCCGATTGAGGGCCGATTATGGAGTTCACCGCCGCGGACATCTTTCAGCACTCACCCTTTGGTGACATCCTAAATTCGCTAAAGCATCTCTCGCTATCCGGAGAACCCTGGCCGGACTACGGCCAGGATGGTTGGGGTACGGACGATGAAGAAATTCAAAGCCCACCCACCACCCACTTTGTAGCCACTGTCGATGACTTAACCGACATGTTAGACTACGACTCCGAAGACATCAACGGTATGGACGACGATGCCGGAGACGATCAGGAACCAGCGCCCACAGGGCACTAGAATACCACCTCGTCATATGACATATACATGGTGGACACCCCAAAAGATGGGGACGGCGAAGAAGCAGCGGAGGCAGATTCCCTAAAGAAACAGCCCAAACGCCGACGTCAGTGGCACCGCTCTAAATCCCACCACAGTAAGAATGGAGACTCCGGCACAGGAGATTATAATACCCCGGAAAGTGCCGAAGACAATCCCCTCCAGCAAGATTCAGCGCAGGAGGATGAAGAAGCAAGCCCTCATGAGAAAGCGGCAGACGAAGAGGTCGAGGATGATAATTACATACCTCCCTCCAGAGACGAGGCAAGCCTCGACGACGACGATTGCTCGTGCACGAGGATCCCGTCGAACAAGAGCGTTTCACACGCAGGCTAATGGCCACAGCAAATAGCCTAAAGAAAAAGCAGCAGCAGCTTCAAGCTGATCAAGACCTTCTAGCCGACAGATGGACTGAGGTCCTCGCGGCCGAAGAGTATGAACTCGAATGCCCCTCCAAGAGCTACCCAAAACGCAAGTTGCTCCCCCGACTAGAGGAGGAAGCATACATACCTTCATCACCAGCGCATAATACGGTCGACCGACCACCCCGTGGTCGCGACAGAGAGGCATCCAGGCCCTCCATCAAGACTGTACCCTGGCACCGCTCAAAAAGTACGAGGCCACGAGGGAATGCGCCGGACTTGCGGGATATATTGGAGGACAAGGCAAGACAATCTAGATCTATCTATGGATCACGTGGGCGCCCCACGACCCATGACGAATACCGTCGCGCCGGATACAACAACTCCGGCCGGGCCGAACACAGCAGACAACGCTCTCTTGAGCTACGTCGTGATATTGCTCAATACAGAGGTGCCGCACACCCACTATGCTTCACTGACGAAGTAATGGATCATCAAATCCCTGAAGGGTTTAAACCCGTAAACATCAAATCCTACGATGGCACAACAGACCCCGCGGTTTGGATCGAGGATTATCTCCTCCATATCCATATGGCCCTCGGTGACGATCTCCACGCCATCAAATATCTCCCGCTCAAGCTTAAAGGACCAGCTCGGCATTGGCTTAACAGCCTGCCCGCAGAATCAATTGGGTGTTGGGAGGACCTGGACGCCGCATTCCTCGACAACTTCCAGGGCACATATGTGCGACCACCAGATGCCGATGACCTAAGCCACATAATTCAGTAGCCAGTCAAATCGGCCAGGCAATTCTGGACACGGTTCTTAACAAAGAAAAATCAAATCGTTGACTATCCGGATGCAGAGGCGCTCGCGGCCTTCAAACATAACATCCGCGATGAGTGGCTCGCCCGGCACCTAGGACAGGAAAAGCCGAAATCCATGGCAGCCCTCACATCATTAATGACCCGCTTCTGTGCGGGAGAGGATAGCTGGCTAGCTCGCAGCAACAACCTCAGTAAAAATGCTGGCAGTCCGGATACTAAGGACCACAATGGCAAGTCGCGTCGAAGCAAAAATAAACGCCGCGTCAACGGCGATAACAATGAGGATACGACAGTCAACGCCGGATTCCGAGGCTCTAAACCCGGTCAGCGGAAGAAGCCATTCAAAAGAACCACTCCGGGTCCGTCCAATTTGGACCGAATACTCGATCAAGCTTGCGGATACATGGCACTTCAAAAGCCAGCTAACCACACCAACAGAGATTGTTGGGTATTCAAGCGAGCAGCAAGTTAATTGCGAAAACAATGACAAGGGGCTACACAAAGATGACGAGGAAGAGACCCGCCGCGTAACGATGAGGATGAAGGGCTTCCCCACAAGTGTGGACGGTAAACATGATATATGCAACCCATATACCCAAGAGGGAGCGGAGCGTGCTCGAGGGACGTATATGCGATGGAGCCAGTCGCCCCGAAGTTCAATCCATGGTCATCTTGCCCGATAACTTTCGATCGAAGAGACCATCCGACCAGAATCCGCCATGGCGGATTCGCCGCATTGGTTTTAGACCAAATCGTCGATGGATTTCACCTCACGAGAGTCCTGATGGACGGCGGCAGAGCTGAACCTACTTTATCGGGATACGATGCGCCAAGATGGGCATAGACCCTCAAGGATTAAACCTACAAAGACGACCTTCAAAGCGCCATACCGTGTCGAGGCCAATTATGCAGCTCACCACACTGAAGTGGTCTTCGGATCCCGGATAATTTCCGAAGCGAGGAGTTAATCTTCGACATAGTCCCGTTCCGCAGCAGCTATCACGCTCTGCTCGGACGAACCGCATTCGCAAAGTTCAACACGGTACCGCATTATGCATACCTCAAGCTCAAGATGCCAAGCCCTCGTGGAGTCATCACGGTCAACGGAAATACGGAACGCTCCCTCCGAACGGAGGAACATACAATGCTCTCGCGCGGAAATCTGAGCAGCCTTCTAAGGCAATTTTTGAGTCCGGCCGTTAAACGACCGGACACGGCTAAACGCGCCCGGAGCAACATCAACCAAGACCACCCGGCACGTTCCGAGCACGTGTAGCAATGCGGCCCCAACCCCAGCCCTAGCATGATTGCGAGACCAGCTCTCCGCGTACATCATTACGCTCTGGAGATACCATGGGCATAGGGGGAGGGGCACGACCACAACAGACCCAGAGTGCGGCTCGACCACACTAGGGGCTCCCAAGTGTGTCGCTCTTTTTATTTTTATTTTCCTTATTTTTATACACAGGACTCCGTTTACCAAAGGCCCTATCCGGCGGCGAACCCGCCGAATTCACGATGCAACAGCCAGGGAGGGAAAAAGGCTGCGACGAACACTCAGGTGGTCTCCATTATGAGCATTAAATTTGATTGTAGACACCAGTCCGCAGCCCACCCTGGAGGGGGACATGTTTAATCAGTCCAATCCCTTGCTTACCGCACTATTTGTATCATTCCGCACTCATAGCAGAATTCCTTAAATAAATAATGCAGCACTTTTTGCCTATAATTGCATTACTTTACATATATTTTCATTAATGACATCTTGCACCCGTATATTCTGGTACGGCCAAATACACCATGGGCTTATGTTCCCTGCATTATGGTGTGATAAGTCCAAACACTTTCACAAGTGCGGCACCCCGAACTTATAGCATTATATGAATCGGCTTCGAATCATGTCTTGGGTCAATAGTTGGGTTTGCCCGGCTCCCATGTTTTTGTACCTTACGCCCGCTCGCCGGCTAAGGTAGCACTGGGAGAACCACTGCGATTGCGCCCGGTTGAGCTGGCGGCGCCTCGATGGAGAAAGCTAAACCGACCGGCATGATAAGGCGAGACTGGTCGCTGTTCAAGAGGTCTTTTCGAGTCCCTAAAGACTTATGCCGCTTCGAACGAAGAACCGGATAATGTCCGGCCAAGGCGTGGATAGCGCCCCGAACTCGGTCTTCCGAATACTAGGGGCTTCGCCGAAATTTAAAATTATAGAATTCTATGGCTAAGTGAGAGTGTTCAAGCATTATAAGTCCGGTTGCCTTGTTCGTTGTGTTGAGCGCCTCCCTAGATGGACCCAAAAATGGGAACAAGAGTGCTCAAGTTTATCCCAACACCCCAAAGACTGTGGCATGGGCGCTGAAGCCGACGACTTGCCATCTCTCAGATTTTATAAACGGCCGCACAGAAGGTAATATTTTAAATCAAACAAGCGTTGCTTAGCGCATATGAACAAAGTTTTCAGCGCATAGGATAATACATAGCAAGTTTACTCAAAAATTACATCTCTGGGGCACTCATCCGCAATCTTGCGAGCACCCTTCAGGACAGTCTTATAGTACATCTCAGGCGTGCGATACTCCTTGCCCGCTGGCGGCGCGTCAGTGATAAGCCTCTCCGCATCTAGCCTGCCCCAATGCACCTTTGCGCGGGCAAGGGCCCGACGAGCACCTTTAATACTGGCGGAGCGCTTGATGACCTCCACCCAGGGGCACGCATCCACCAGCCACTGCACGAGGCCGAAGTAGCTCCCAGGCATGGCCTCTCCAGGCCACAACCGGACTATGAGGCCCTTCATGGACTGCTCGGCTACCTTGTGGAGCTCGACCAGCTGCTTCAGCTGGTCACTAGGGGGCACCGGATGGCCGGCCTCAGCGTACTAAGACCAGCAGACCTTCTTCGTTGAGCTCCCCTCCTCGGCTCGGTAGAATGCGGCGGCATCGGACACACTGCGAGGCAGATCTGCAAACGCCCCCGGAGAGCTCCGAATTTGGGTAAGTATCAGGAAGTTTACATTAACATGCTTGCTTTGCATGAAAAATGCCTTACCTGCCGCTATTTTCTTCATATCCTCAACCTCCTGAAGGGCCTTATGGGCCTCGGCCTTGGCGGCTTTGGCACTTTCGAGAGCCGAGGCAAGCTCGGACTCTCGAGTCTTTGAGTCGCGCTCCAAACTCTCATGCTTTTCCATGAGAGCCTGGAGCTCTTGCCGCACTTCCGCCATCCGCGCCTCCTGCTTCTCTCGCCCTGCCCGTTCTGCGGCCGCATTGCGTTCGGCCGCGAACACAGCCTCCTTCAGGGTTGCCAACTCATTCGTGGCCCCTGCAGTACCCACGTTATCCTTGTTATTTTCATTGCAACCAAAATCCTTTTCTATAAGGTAACTATTCAAAGTGGTGTTACTCACCTTCTTTGTCCTCGAGCTGCTTCTTGGCACGGCCGAGCTCTTGCTCGGACCGCTCGAGGTCCTGCTTCAACGCACCGACCTCCGCAGATCGGTCTTGGCAGAGGTCAAGAGCGCAGCCCGCCAACCAATATTGACATAATTTTTAGCAACCTCAGTATATCTTTTAGATCCTCACCGGCTTTTCTTTCCGAACACCGAACCGAGCATCGAGGGCTACTGTCTATGCGTATTACATTTCATAATTTTAACTTCTTACCTCAAAGCCTGTTAGAAGGCTACTGCAGGCTTCGGTCAGCCCGCTCTTGGCGAGCTGAACCTTCTGAATCACCGCACTCATGATAGTGTGGTGTTCTTCCTCGATGGAAGCGCCTTCGAGCGCCTCCAACAAGTTGTCCGGCGCCTCCGGTTGGACGGAGGGCGCCGGTGTCATGGTCTTGCCCTTCTTGCGAAGGGGGCGCCTGCCGGACTCTGGAACCACTACGGGTTCCGGTGTGGAGTCCGGCGCAAAGTCCGGGAGGCTGCCTTGTGGCGCCTCCGGAGACTCCTCCTGATGGGTCCCTTCCCGGGATCCCACCTCGGCGTCCTCAGCGTCGCGAGGGGTGGAGGCAGTCGGGATGGAATCTACATCCGACGGAGCCAACGACCCGCCGGCGAAGCGGGAGATCATCATCGGCGGACTGCAGCGGTATGCAGCATTAGAAGGACACTATGTGACACAAAAGAGAAATTATAAATCATTCAGAATCCGGATACTTACGATCTCGCGGAGCCTGGCCCTTGAGGGCCACTCTTCGCTGCTAACGTTGGTGTTGGCGGAGCCGTCCGGGAATAGTTCTTCCCTCTTGATTCCTTCGGCCTCCCCCGCTGGGGAGGCCTTCCTCTCCTCTCTCCTCCTCCGGGAGAGAGTCCTCTTCTCCTCCTCGTCTTGGGGAGGAGTCCACCTCGGAGCCATCGGACGATGAGTCCGATAGCACCTAGCGTCGGGAGCTTCTTCGGGTTCCCGTGGCCTTCTTCTTGGCCTTCTTCTCCGGCACCACATAGAGTGCCGGGACCAGCAGCCCCGTTAAGCGGGCGCCCGCTGGGTCTTCGGGAAGGGGAGCCGGACAGTCTACCTGTCCGGACGTCCTCTGCCAGTCCTGTCAAAGGCATTGGGAGTTTTTAGATCCCAGATAGAGTCAAACTATGAAAGAAAACAACTATCCCGTAGAGGATAACGAAGCTTACCTCACCGGCCGGGCGCTTGGTGCTGAATCCGCGATCTTTAGTCGCGGACGCGGGGGCTTCTCCGCCCTTGAACAGCACCCTCCAGACGGCTTCGTACGTCATGTCGAAGAGCCCGTTCAGAGTCCGGTGCTGCGCCGGATCGAACTCCCACAGGTTAAAGGCCCGTTGTTGGCAGGGGAGAATCCGGTGGATGAGCATGACCTGGATCACATTGACAAGCCTGAGCTTCTTGTTCACTGAGGTGCAGAGACAGGGCTGAGTCCTGTCACCGTCCAACTACCCATAGCAAGCCCTTCTATTTCCAGGAGGTTAGCTGCATCGGGATACCAAATCTAAACTCGGGGGCCGCCGCCCATTTTGGGTCACGCAGCTCGGTGATGTAGAACCACCCCGATTGCCATCCCTTGATGGACTCCACGAAGGCCCCTTCGAGCCAGATGACGTTGGGCATCTTGCCCAACGTGGCGCCTCCGCACTCCGCCTGGACGGCCTTCACTACCTTCGGCTTGACGTTGAAGGTCTTGAGCCACAGGCCGAAGTGGGGCTGGATGCAGAGGAAGGCCTCACACACGACGATAAACACCGAGATGTTGAGGATGAAGTTTGGCGCCAGATCGTGGAAATCCAGGCCGTAATAGTACATGAGCCCTCGGACAAAAGGATGCAACGGGAAGCCCAGTCCGCGGAGGAAGTGGGGAAGGAATACGACCCTCTCATGGGGCCTGGGGGTGGGGATGAGCTGCCCCTTGTCGGGCAGCCGGTGCGCGATGTCGCCGGAAAGGTATCCGGCGCTGCGCAGTTTGGCGATGTGCTCCTCCGTAACGGAGGAGGCCAACCATTTGCCTCCCGCTCCGGACATGGTCGGAGAAGGTCGAGACAAGATGCACGGACTTGGGCGCTGGAGCTCGAGAGTGCGCGGAGATGGATAAGCAAAGGAGGAAGAAGGCGTAGGTGAAAAGGGTGGATCCTTATCCCTTATATATGGGCGACGAAAACTATCGTCCCCATCGGCCCGGTAAAACTCGCTATCTCCCAAGCGCCACCATCAATGGCGCGTTGGGTTACCCACGTCCGTATTGATGAGAATCCGGAATAAGGGAACACGATCTCTCGACAAGACGTGCCAAGAAACCGCCGCTAAACGCTACCGAGGTGGTATAATAAAAACAATTCCAAGAAGGCTTGGTGGTGGTGTGACGTCATGCCACAAAATACATCAGCAGATTGAACTTGTGTACATAATATTCTCTCTACGGTGGTATGTGGAAATTATTTTGCAGAGTCGGACACTATCCTGGTGTTCACAATCTTCTATGAATTATTTGGAGGAGGAACCCGCCTTGCAATGCCGAACAATATGTGCACCGGACTCATCGTCATTGAAGCCTGGTTCAGGGGCTACTGAGGGAGTCCTGGACTAGGGGGTGTTCGGACAGCCGGACTATCATCGTCAGCCGGACTCCAAGACTATGAAGATACAAGATTGAAGACTTCATCCCGTGTCCGGATGGGACTTTCCTTGGCGTGGAAGGCAAGCTTGGCGATCGGATATGTAGATCTCCTACCATTGTAACCGACTCTGTAACCCTAGCCCTCTCCGTGTCTATATAAACCGGAGGGTTTTAGTCCGTAGGACAATAACCATTACAACAATCATACCATAGGCTAGCTTCTAGGGTTTAGCCTCCTTGATCTCGTGGTAGATCCACTCTTGTACTACCCATATCATCAATATCAATCAAGCAGGAGTAGGGTTTTACCTCCATCGAGAGGGCCCGAACCTGGGTAAAAACATCGTGTCCCTTGTCTCCTGTTACCATCCGCCTAGACGCAAAGTTCGGGACCCCATACCCGAGATCCATCGGTTTTGACACCGACAAAGGCCATTAGTGACAAGCAACAAGTGAAGCGGCCGCAAGTTCAATCTCATGCTCAACCACAAGTTGAAGAAATGCCTCTTCCCAAGAATACTCAAGCTAATGCTTCTCAAGTTGAGAAATCAAGTGAGAAGAAAGTGAAGAGTAGACATTGCTACTTATGTCGTGAGAAAGGTCATGTCGCTTCTTCATGCACTAGTGGTAACTTATCCAACCCAATTATTATTGATAATATCTATTCTCTTGGGAAGGATAAGGTTGACGATCTGTTTGCC
The DNA here is from genome assembly GCA_021437245.1 of Aegilops speltoides. NCBI lineage: Eukaryota > Viridiplantae > Streptophyta > Magnoliopsida > Poales > Poaceae > Aegilops > Aegilops speltoides. The sequence goes on along the minus strand of JAHHZJ010001808.1, from coordinate 75,197 downwards.
AAGTTTGTTGGTACTCAAAGTGGTGTCAAGAAAAGAACCATTTGGGTTGCCAAGACTATTGTGACTAACCTCTTAGGACCAAACTTGGTTGGGGACCAACAAGCTCAAACTTGATCAATAGGTGTTGTTGGAGGGCATTGGAGACTTGTCTACATTATGAAGAATTAAGGGGACTTCATCATTCTTATTGTCTCAAGCCAAGTCAATTGGGTTATCAAGTTTCTATGTTATATCCAATGTTCCTCCTTGCGGTAACCCGTACTTAAATTGTTTACATTGATAGTTACTTGCCCCTAAGCATGTTGTGGTTTTGTACCTTGCATGTGTTTATATATGATGTGTTTCCAATTTGCTTAACTTGAGTAATCAAGTATGTGTATGTTGGTTTGCACATCATGTACGTGTGTGTCGTGCGTTGAGCCTTTGTGCATCTTGTTTGTTTCTTAGTAGGCTCTTGTGATAGATTAATGGAATATCCCATTATGGGGGAGTGATGTGCTTTGTGCACCTCACAATCTTATAAATGTGTGTACATGAGGAATACCATCTAGTATTGATATTACAAGAGTATCTAGTCACTATGTGGTATGTCATCTCATGAGAAGTTCAAATTATAAATAGTCCATTAATCATCTCTTGTTGGGTCCTCTTATTGCCTCTTGTTAAATTTTTATTGTTATCACATTATGGGGGAGTAATATGCTATGTGCATACTACAGGCCTGGAAAATGTGTACATTTGAGATATTGTCACCTAGAATTGATATTGTAAATTATCTTGTTCCTAGGTGGCATGTTAGCTCTACAAGTTGCAATTTGCTTGTGTTTGGTGTGAAGATGATGTCGGATATCCTTGCTATCTACCACCGGGAATTACTTCCAAATACTTCTTATCTTTTGGCAATTGGTACTCACTTATGTGTGGTAGAAATTATTGATCATCTTCACGTTGGCGTTTGCTTTTTTTGCCCTATCTCTTGCCAAGTTTGTGTCAACTCCCATTGCCTTCCGTGCCACTTGAGGATCTTATTGTTTTCTTGATCTTGTCTAGTGTTTTCTTGATATAGTGAAAGTGGTGATCCTACCTTGTGCATTTTGTATTCAATTGCAAATTCTCTATAATGCACAACTCGTGGGGGAGCCAACCTATTTTCTATAAAACACTAATCTTGTGATCCATTTTAAGTGTGTGTTGGTGGACGGCAAGCCGTTTCTTTTTGGTACTCGTGCCATCATGAAACTTTGTAGAGAGCTTGGTTTGTTTGAAACCATCCTCTCTTTTGGGAGTTTGATATAATTTTGTGTGTTGCAATGGATATCTCATTCCTTGATGTATCTTTAATATCTTCCAAGTGATGATTTCTCCATTTGGTATCCTTTTCACTTGGTATTTCCTTTTTTTGGTATCGATTCTTGAAAGTATTAAGCATGCATATTAACTTCATGTAGTTTCCTTGGCATGCTTTCTTTCTTTGACCCAATATATAGGGGAATCTCCACCAAGTCTCAAATCGGATGAGATGTGTATGAAATTCATTTTCATATCTATTTGCACATATTTATGTGGAGATTATCCTATGTATTGATGTTTCTAACCCTTTGGTCCCAATGAGTTTGGGTACCATTTTGTTTGTGTTGTTGTTCTAGGAACAATTGGAGATGCATTGGATACTCGGCTCATTCAAAAGGAAGGTGTTGTCACCATGTGCTTATTGGAGTCAAGCTAGGATGAACAATGAACTACTTTCTACCTTCAATTGATTTCTACCACATCCTTCCAATGCTATCTCGGTAACAAGTATCATCATCTACTACATGCACACATTTATTGCATCAACCGTGTGTAGGTTGTATCATGACATGTTATTCATTCTTTCTTGTGAGATTTGTTTCCTTTCTCAAAGCATCCCAGCAATGATCTCTTGTTGCTAGTTGTGATGTCTTTGATGGTTGTGTGGAAGGAATAGATTTATATACAATAAGACTGTATCTAGCCATGTGCTATGCTTCCAAGCAAATATTTTATTGGTATATCTATGACTTCCTTTTGGATATCTTGTTCCTTCGTGTTGTAAATATTCCGGGTGTACATACTTCTTTGTAGATATATATCATCATGATTTCGTCTACCTAGAATCTTATACACTTGAAAGAAGTTGCATATCTAGATGATATCCTTTCTTTCACGTCCACCTTGTCTTTCTATTTTTTTTCTTTGGTGGCTCCATGAAAGCTTTTGCCCTGAGTGTGTGTCTTATCTTGTTGCATCTTGATGCACTCTTGTGTGGTGAAGATTATTTTCTTCATGCTTATCTCTATGAGGCTTTTGCCATCTTGGTATCCCTCGTCTTGATGAGGCTTTCATCTTCTATCTTCACCATGGGTTGTCACAAGTGTTGGTTATTCTTTTTACATTTTTAGTGTGCTTCTGAACCCTTTTGCTTGGTGTGTGTGGGGAGGACATGTCATGCACCATGTATCTCATTTACCCAAGACTATGTTGATGCTTTATGCTCATCCTTATATTAGTCTTCTCAAGTGCTTTGTCATGACTCGCACACATCATTTTGGTTGAGCCTATTCTTAAGTTGCCTCTTTTACATGTTTCTCAACCATGTGCTTGTTGCAGGTGCTAGGCTTTGTTTCCTATATGCTCACTTGCACTGGTTGTGAGTTTTTATTGTTTTTGGGGAGCTATGATCCTATTTTGTGCACTTTGTATCCAATACAAATATTCTTATTTGTGCACGAATCATGGGGAGCTTCTCTAGTTTGTTTAGAACACTCCTTTGGTCATATCATAATATCATTTATTCTTGTGGCTCATAGGATCCTTGGCCTAGTTGGTTCAGTTGATATCCTTTCATTGCTTGCTCTAATTGGTATATTTTGACTACTTCATTGCTTGTGTCTCTCTTTGTTATGTCTTTGTGGCATATCATTCTTTAGCAATCTTTGTGCCTCAATATAGTTTGTGTTCCTCCAAATATTTACCTTTGGGTATGTGTATTGCATTCCACTCTCTTGTTGAGAAATACACAATTTACGGAGGACCACAATTTATATTGGCCTTCTTAGATTTTCGCCCATTTTGGCAATCGATGCCAATGGGGGAGAAGTTTCATAGAGTTTTGTGGATAAGTTTAGAGAGTTATCTCCTCTTACTTTGGTTTTGTTCCTTAGCATTTGCATCTCATTCGCATGCACTATTGGTTGTTGCATTGCATGGTGATGCATAAATCCTTATATAAACTCTCTTGAAAGTGATTGTCATCAATTACCAAAATGGGGGAGATTGAAAGAACATGCGGTGCCCCCATGTTTGGTTTTGGTAATTGATGACAATCTCTATGGACTAATGGTTGTCTTGAGTTATATTTGAAGGATTTGTCCATAGGCTTTTCTTGAAGTCCATGTGTTGGTTTCAAGGAGTTTATGAGTTGACCAAGGTGCTATTAAGGAATTATCCAAAGATTGGTCATGTGAGTGTTGAGCTTATTGCAAGCATGTCTTGAAGACTAAGATTGTGTGATCATTCATGTTTACCTTCAAGACATCATCCAAATGAAGAGCGAAAGAACATGCGGTGCCCCCATGTTTGGTTTTGGCAATTGATGACAATCTCTATGGACTAATGGTTGCCTTGAGTTATATTTGAAGGGTTTGTCCATAGGCTTTTATTGGAGTCCATTTGTTGGTCTCAAGGAGAGTTTGTGATGACCATGGTGCTATTAAGGAATTATCCAAAGATCGGTCATGTGAGTGTTGAGCTTATTACAAGCATGTCTTGAAGAAGAAGATTGTGTGATCATTCATGTCTACCTTCAAGACATCATCCAAATGAAGAGAGTTGGAAAGATTCAAGGTTGATCAAGACTAAGTCAAGAGTGAATCAAGTTGATCAACTCACAAAGCGTAGAAGATGTACCGAGAGGGATCAAGTGATCCCATGGTATGGTAAGCATTGTCCATTGCACTCTGTGTACTAACCCATGGTCTATGTGAGAGTTCTATGTTTTGGGGTTAGGTGCGTGTCCATGGGATTGCGTCAAGATGAAGATATCATACAACCCATGGAAAGGATGACATCAAGTGGTGATCGTCATCAAGATTGCTGTGTGCAAGTTCAAGTGGAGCATCACGAAGATATCAAGTGCTTGAATCTTTCCATCCATTGTGGTGTCAATGGACTTGTGAAGATTTGCCTAAGAGTGGCTCACCCATAGTGGACTATGAGGGAGCAATCATCTAGTCTTCATCGAGCCAACGCAATCAAGAAAGGTGGTCCAACTTGAGGGAGTCAAGATCGTCTTCATCTAGCTCAAGTGGACCATGTGCAAGACAAAGGTTTGCCCTTGATAGGTTTTCTGTTTTACCGGTCTTGTGGTGGTAGTTGGGAGACCGAGTTATAGGATCGTTTGCCGTACTATCAAGGGGGGCTCTCAAGTTGGTAGCTTGATCGTATCGTTAGTAGAGAGCTCAAACCATTGCATCCTTGCATCATGTTTCTTGGTTCTAGTTTGGTTATTTTTATGAGTCTTAGAGCTTATGGTCATCTTGATGACAAGCTTGAGTTCATCGAAAACGGAGTTCGCATGCATCTTCTATGATGTTTTTGGTGTCGGACGTTTTATCGGTCTTATCCGATGAAGGGTTCTCACCATTTTCTTATGGGACTTTTATCATTTGCTTATTCTTGATATTTATATCAAGATTGTGTTATCCCATGTCGTTAGATTTCCAACAAACTTGGTTTTGTTGAATTCGGAGTTCGTTTGAAAAAGTTGTGGCTGTTTTGGTAAAGGCTGCAGCGGTACTACCGCGACTAGAGCGGATGTAATTTTTTACTACCGCTCCAGAGAAGTACTGTAGGACCTTGAAGTATGTCTAGAGGGGGGTGATTACACTACTTGACCAATAAAAACTTAACCTTTTCCCAATTTTAGAGTTTGGCAGATTTTAGCTACTTTAGGACAAGTCAAGCAATCATCACACTATTCAAGCAAGCATGCAAAGAGTATATAGGCAGCGGAAATTAAAGCATGCAACTTGCAAGAAAGTAAAGGGAAGGGTTTGGAGGATTCAAACACAATTGGAGACACGGATGTTTTTGGCGTGGTTCCAATAGGTGGTGCTATCGTACATCCACGTTGATGGAGACTTCAATCCACGAAGGGTAATGGTTGCGTGAGTCCACGGAGGGCTCCACCAACGAAGGGTCCATGAAGAAGCAACCTTGTCTATCCCACCATGGCTGTCGCCCATGAAGGACTTGCCTCACTAGCGGTAGATCTTCACGAAGTAGGCAATCTCCTTGCCCTTACAAACTCCTTGGTTCAACTCCACAATCTTGTCGGAGGCTCCCAAGTGACACCTAGACAATCTAGGAGACACCACTCTCCAAGAAGTAACAAATGGTGCGTTGATGATGAACTCCTTGCTCTTGTGCTTCAAATGATAGTCTCCCCAACACTCAACTCTCTCTCATAGGTTTTGGATCTGGTGGAAAGAAGATTTGAGTGGAAAGCAACTTGGGAAGGCTAGAGATCAAGATTCATATGGTAGGAATGGAATATCTTGGCCTCAACACATGAGTAGGTGGTTCTCTCTCAGAAATGGTAAGTTGGAAGTGTAGGTTTGTTCTGATGGCTCTCTCCACGAATGAATAGGAGGTGGAGGGGTATATATAGCCTCCACACAAAATCTAACCGTTACACATAATTTACCAAACTCGGTGGGACCGATTCAACAGACTCGGTCAGACCGATTTAGTAAACCTAGTGACTGTTAGTGATTTTCGGTGGGATTGACATGCATCTCGGTGGGACCGATTCGGTTAGTGTTAGGGCATAACGTAATCTCGGTAACACCGATTACACAAACTCGGTAAGACCGATTTGGTAATAAGCTTTCCAGAGAGTTGGTCAGGTAAACTCGGTGGGACCGATTTGCTCTTTTTGGTGAGACCAAAATGTTACAAAAAGAAAACAAAGAGTTTACATTGCAATCTCGGTGGGACCGATCGCTCACTTCGGTTAGACCGAAATGTTACGAAGGGAAACAGAGAGATTACAACCCCATCTCGGTGAGACCGAGATCCCTATCGGTAAGACCGATTTGCTTAGGGTTTGTGGCAGTGGCTATGACTTTCGGAATCGGTGGCGCCGGATAGGAAGAATTGGTGTGACCGATTTTGGCTTTGGGTTTAGGTCATTTGTGGATGTGGGAAAGTAGCTGAGGGTTTTGGAGCATATCACTAAGCACATGAAGCAAGAGGCTATTAAGCAACACCTCATCCCTCCTTGATAGTATTAGCTTTTCCTATAGACTCAATGTGATCTTGGTTCACTAAAATATAAGATGAAGAGTCTTGAGCTTTTGAGCTTGAGCCAATCCTTTGTCCTTAGTATTTTGAAGGATCCACTTTCATCATCCATGACATGCCATTCATTGAGCTTTCCTGAAATAATATTCTTGGAATAGCATTAGCTCAATGAGCTATATATTGTTATGAATTACCAAAACCACCTAGGGATAGTTGCACTTTCAATCTCCCCCTTTTTGGTAATTGATGACAACATATAGATCAAAGCTTCGACAAATGATAATAAGATTTAACAACATCGTCGCTTTGAGAAGTATGTGATAAGCAAGAGCTCCCCCTAAATTTGTGCATAGTTTAAGATTTGCTTTGGACTGCAAATGCACAATGAATTAGGCTCATGGGTTATGTTCGAAATATGCCCTAGAGGCAATCATAAAAGTATTATTATATTTCTTTGTTCATGATAATTGTCTTTTATGCATGCTATAACTGTATTATCCGGAAATCGTAATACACGTGTGAATACATAGACCACAATATGTCCCTAGTGAGCCTCTAGTTGACTAGCTCGTTGTGATCAACAGATAGTCATGGTTTCCTGGCTATGGACATTGGATGTCATTGATAACAGGATCACATCATTAGGAGAATGATGTGATGGACAAGACCCAATCCTAAGCATAGCACAAAGATCATGTAGTTCGTTTGCTAGAGCTTTTTCCAATGTCAAGTATCTCTTCCTTAGACCATGAGATCGTGTAACTCTCGGATACCGTAGGAGTGCTTTGGGTGTATCAAACGTCACAACGTAACTGGGTGACTATAAAGGTGCACTACGGTATCTCCGAAGTGTCTGTTGGGTTGACACGGATCGAGATGGATTTTTCACTCCGTAAACGGAGAGGTATCTCTGGGCCCACTCGGTAGGACATCATCATAATGTGCACAATGTGACCAAGGGGTTGATCACGGGATGATGTGTTACGGAATGAGTAAAGAGACTTGTCGGTAACGAGATTGAACAAGGTATCGGTATACCGACGATCGAATCTCGGGCAAGTAAAATACCGTTAGACAAAGGGAATTGTATATGGGATTGATTGAGTCCTTGACATCGTGGTTCATCCGATGAGATCATCGTGGAACATGTAGGAGCCAACATGGGTATCCAGATCCCGCTGTTGGTTATTGACCGAGAACGCCTCGGTCATGTCTACATGTCTCCGAACCCGTAGGGTCTACACATAAGGTTCGATGGCGCTAGGGTTATAAAGGAAGTTTGTATGTGGTTCTTGAATGTTGTTCGGAGTCCCGGATGAGATCCCAAACGTCACGAGGAGTTCCGGAATGGTCCGGAGGTAAAGATTTATATATGGGAAGTCCTGTTTTGGTGACCGGAAAAGTTTTGGGTTTTATCGGTAACGTACCGGGACCACCGGGAGGGTCCCGGGGGTCCACCAAGTGGGGCCACCGGCCCCGGAGGGATGCATGGGCCAAGTGCGGGAGGGGACCAGCCCCAGGTGGGCTGGTGCGCCCCACCAAGGCCCAAGGCGCCTAGGGTTTGGGAGGGTGCTTCCACCAACTTGGGGGCAAGTTTCCCCTCCCCCTTGGCCGCCACCCATAGATGGGATTGGGGCTGCCGCACCCTTGGGGTGGAAACCCTAGAGGGCGCACCCCCTCCCTCCCCTATATATAGTGGAGGTCTTGAGGGATGCCAACACACGAGAATCTCTCCCTCTTGGTGCAGCCCTACCTCTCTCCCTTCTCCTCTCCTGCGGTGCTTGGCGAAGCCCTGCAGGATAGCCACGCTCCTCCATCACCACCATGCCGTTGTGCTGCTGCTGGATGGAGTCTTCCTCAACCTCTCCCTCTCTCCTTGCTGGATCAAGGCATGGGAGACGTCACCGGGCTGTACGTGTGTTGAACGCGGAGGTGTCGTCCGTTCGGCACTAGGATCTCCGGTGATTTGGATCATGACGAGTACGACTCCTTCAACCCCGTTCTCTTGAACGCTTCCGCTTAGCGATCTACAAGGGTATGTAGATGCACTCTCTTTCCCCTCGTTGTTGGTTTCTCCATAGATAGATCTTGGTGACACGTAGGAAAATTTTGAATTTCTACTACGTTCCCCAACAGTGGCATCATGAGCTAGGTCTATTGCGTAGATTCATTGCACGAGTAGAACACAAAGTAGTTGTGGGCGTTGATTTTGTTCAATATGCTTACCGTTACTAGTACAATCTTGTTTAGACGGTATTGTGGGATGAAGCGGCCGGACCGACCTTACACGCATTTTCACGTGAGACAGTTCCACCGATTGACATGCACTTGGTGCATAAGGTGGCTAGCGGTGCCGCCTCTCCACTTTAGTCGGAACGGATTCGATGAAAAGGGTCCTTATGAAGGGTAAATAGCAATTGGCATATCACGTTGTGGTTTTGCGGTAAGAAACGTTCTTGCTAGAAACCCATAGCAGCCACGTAAAACATGCAACAACAATTAGAGGACGTCTAACTTGTTTTTGCGGGGTATGCTATGTGATGTGATATGGCCAAGAAGAATGTGATGAATGATATGTGATGTATGAGATTGATCATGTTCATGTAATAGGAATCACGACTTGCATGTCGATGAGTATGACAACCGGCGGAGCCATAGGAGTTGTCTTTATTTATTGTATGACCTGCGTGTCATTGAACAACGCCATGTAATTACTTTACTTTATTGCTAACCGGTAGCCATAGGAGTAGAAGTAATAAGTTGGCGAGACAACTTCATGGAGACACGATGATGGAGATCATGGTGTCATGCGGTGGCGATGATGATCATGGAGCCCGAAGATGGAGATCGAAGGAGCAAAATGATATTGGCCATATCATGTCACTATTTGATTGCATGTGATGTTTATCATGTTTATGCATCTTGTTTACTTAGAACGACGGTAGTAAATAAGATGATCCCTTACAACAATTTCAAGAAGGGTTCTCCCCTAACTGTGCACCGTTGCTAAAGTTCGTCGCTTCTAAGCACCACGTGATGATCGGGTGTGATGGATTCTTACGTTCACATACAACGGGTGTAAGACAGATTTACACACGCGAAACACTTAGGGTTAACTTGATGAGCCTAGCATGTACAGACATGGCCTCGGAACACAGAGACCGAAAGGTCGAGCATGAGTCGTATGGAGGATACGATCAACATGAAGATGTTCACCGATGATGACTAGTCCGTCTCACGTAATGATCGGACACGGCCTAGTTGACTCGGATCATGTAATCACTTAGATGACTAGAGGATGTCTATCTGAGTGGGAGTTCATAAGATGAACTTAATTATCCCGAACATAGTCAAAAGATCTTTGCAAATTATGTCGTGGCTCGCGCTTTAGTTCCACTGTTTAGATATGTTCCTAGAGAAAATATAGTTGAAAGTTGACATGAGCGATTATGCGGACGAGAAAGCTTATGTCCTTAATGCACCGCTCGGTGTCTTTGAACCTCAAACGTCGTTGCGTGGATGTTGCGAACATCGGACATACACGTTTTGATAACTACGTGATAGTTCAGTTAAACGGTTTAGAGTTGAGGCACCAAAGACGTTTTTTCGAAACGTCGCGGAACATATGAGATGTTTCGAGGACTGAAATTAGGATTTCAGGCTCGTGCCCACGTCAAGAGGTATAAGACCTCCGACAATTTTCTTAGCCTACAAACTAAGGGAGAAAAGGTCAATCGTTGAGCTTGTGCTCAGATTGTCTGAGTGCAACAATCACTTGAATCGAGTGGGAGTTGATCTTCCAGATGAGATAGTGATGTTTCTCCAAAGTCATTGCCACAAAGCTGCTAGAGCTTCGTGATGAACTATAACATATCAAGGATAGATATGATGATCCTTGAGGTATTCACGATGTTTGACACCATGAAAGTAGAAATCAAGAAGGAGCATCAATTGTTGATGGTTAATGAAACCACTAGTTTCAAGAAGGGCAAGGGCAAGAAGGGATACTTCATGAAACGGCAAATCAGCTGCTGCTCTAGTGAAGAAACCCAAGGTTAAACCCAAACCCGAGACTAAGTGCTTCTGTAATAAGGGGAACAACCACTGGAGAAGAATTACCCTAGATACTTGGTAGATGAGAAGCTGGCAAGGTCGATAGAAGTATATTGGATATACATTATGTTAATGTGTACTTTACTAGTACTCCTAGTAGCACCAGGGTATTAGATACCGGTTCGGTTGCTAAGTGTTAGTAACTCGAAATAAAAGCTACGGAATAAACGGTGACTAGCTAAAGGTGAGCTGACGATATGTGTTGGAAGTGTTTCCAAGGTTGATGTGATCAAGCATCGCACGCTCCCTCTACCATCGAGATTTGGTGTTTGCGTTGGGCATAGACATGATTGGATTATGTCTATCGCAATACGGTTATTCATTTAAGGAGAATAATGGTTACTCTATTTATTTGAATAATACCTTCAATGGTCTTGCACCTAAAGGAATGGTTTATTGAATCTCGATCATAGTGATACACATTTTCATGCCAAAAAGATATAAGATAGTAATGATAGTACCACTTACTTGTGGCACTGCCATGTAAGTCATATTGGTGTAAAACGCATGAAGAAGCTCCATGTTGATGGATCTTTGGACTCGCTCATTTTGAAAAGTTTGAGACATGCGAACCATGTCTATTGGTGTATACGCATGAAGAAACTCCATGCAGATGGAACATTTGGACTCACTTGATTTTGAATCACTTGAGATATGCAAATCATACCACATGGGCAAGATGACTAAAAAGCCTCGTTTTTCAGTAAAATGGAACAAGATAGCAACTTGTTGGAAGTAACACATTTTAATGTGTGCAGTCCAATGAGTGCTGAGGCATGTAGTGAATATCATTATGTTCTTACTTCACAGATGATTCGAGTAGATGTAGAGTATATTTACTTGATGAAACACAAGTCTGAATTATTGAATGGTTCAAGTAATTTCAGAGTGAAGTTGAAGATCATCGTGACAAGAGGATGAAATGTCTATGATATGATCATAGAGATGAGTATCTGAGTTACGAGCTTTGGCACGCAATTAAGACATTGTGGAAATTGTTTCACAATTAATACCGCCTGGAACACCATAGTTTGATGGTGTGTCCGAACATCATAGTTGCACCCTATTGGATATGGTGCGTACCATGATGTCTCTTATCGAATTACCACTATCGTTTATGGGTTAGGCATTAGAGACAACCACATTCACTTTAAATAGGGCACCACGTAATTCCGTTGAGATGACATCGTATGAACTATGGTTTAGAGAAACCTAAGCCGTCATTTCTTAAAGGTTTGGGGTTGCGACGCTTATGTGAAAAAGTTTCAGGTTGATAAGCTCGAACCCAAAGCGGATAAAATGCATCTTCATAGGACACCCAAAACGGTTGGGTATACCTCCTAATTCAGATCCGAAAGCAATAGGGATTGTTTCTTGAATCGGGTCCTTTCTCGAGGAAAAGTTTGTCTCGAAAAGTTGAGTGGGAGGATGGTGGAGACTTGATATGGTTAATGAACCATCACTACAACTAGTGTGTAGCAGGGCACAGGAAGTTGTTCCTGTGGCACCTACACCAATTGAAGTAGAAGCTTATGATAGTGATCATGAAACTTCAGATCAAGTCACTACCGAACCTCGTAGGACGACAAGGACGCGTACTACTTCGGAGTGGTACGGTGATCCTGTCTTGAAGGTCATGTTGCTAGACAACAATGAACCTACGAGCTATGGAGAAGCGATGGTGGGCCCAAATTCCGACAAATGGTTAGAAGCCATGAAATCCGAGATAGGATCCATGTATCAGAACAAAGCATGGACTTTGGTGGACTTGCCCGATGATCGGCAAGCCATTGAGATAAATGGATCTTTAAGAAGAAGACGGACGTGGATGGTAATGTCACCGTCTATGAAGCTCGACTTGTGCCAAAGAGTTTTTTCACAAGTTCAAGGAGTTGACTACAATGAGATTTTCTCATTCATAGTGATGCTTAAGTCCGTCGGAATCATGTTAGCATTAGCTGCATTTATGAAATCTGGCAGATGGATGTCAAAACGAGTTTTCTTACCAGTTTTCGTAAGGAAAGGTTGTATGTGATACAATCAAAAAAGTTTTGTCGATCCTAAGGATGCTAAAAGGTATGCTAACTCCAGCGATCCTTCCATGGACTGGAGTAAGCATCTCGGAGTTGGAATATGCACTTTGATAAGATGATCAAAGATTTTTTGTTTATACAAAGTTTATGAGAAACTTGTATTTCCAAAGAAGTGAGTGGGAGCACTATAGAATTTCTGATGAGTATATGTCGTTGACATATTGTTGATCAGAAATGATGTAGAATTTCTGGAAAGCATATAGGGTTATTTGAAAAATGTTTTTCAATGGAAAACCTAGATTAAGCTACTTGAACATTGAGCATCAAGATCTATGAGGATAGATCAAAAACGCTAAATGGTACTTTCAAAATGAGCACATACCTTGACATGATCTTGAAGGTGTTCAAGATGGATCAGTCAAAGAAGGAGTTCTTAACTGAGTTGTAAGGTATGAAGTTAAGAGTTAAAGCTCGACCACGGCAGAAGAGAGAGAAAGGACGAATGTCGTCCCCTATGCTTCAGACGTAGTCTCTATAGTATGCTATGCTGTGTACCGCACCGGAAATGTGCCTTGCCATGAGTCAGTCAAGGGGTACAAGAATGATCCAGGAATGGATCATTGGACAGCGGTCAAAATTGTCCTTGGAGTAAATAAGGACATGTTTCTCGATTGTGGATGTGATAAAGAGTTCGGCGTAAAGGGTTACGTCGATGCAAGCTTTAACACCTATCCGAATGACTCTGAGTAGCAAACTAGATACGTATAGTGGAGCAACCATTTGGAATAGCTCCAAGTGGAGAGTGGTAGCAGCATTTACAATATGACCTGGAGATTTGCGAAGTACATACGGATCTGATTGTTGCAGACCCGTTGACTAAAACCCTCTCTCACAAGCAAAACATGATCAAACCCCAGAACTCATTGAGTCTTAATCACTTGATGATGTGAACTAGTTTAATGACACTAGTAAACTCTTTGGATGTTGGTCACATGGCGATGTGACTGTCGATTAATCACATGGCGATGTGAACTAGATTATTGACTCTAGTGCAAGTGGGAGACTATTGGAAATATGCCCTAGAGGCAATAATAAAAGTATTATTATATTTCCTTGTTCATGATAATTGTCTTTTATTCATGCTATAACTGTATTATCCGGAAATCGTAATACACGTGTGAATACATAGACCACAATATGTCCCTAGTGAGCCTCTAGTTGACTAGCTCGTTGTGATCAACAGATAGTCATGGTTTAATGGCTATGGACATTGGATGTCATTGATAACGGGATCACATCATTAGGAGAATGATGTGATGGACAAGACCCAATCCTAAGCATAGCACAAAGATCGTGTAGTTCGTTTGCTAGAGCTTTTCCAATGTCAAGTATCTCTTCCTTAGACCATGAGATCGTGTAACTCCCGGATACCGTAGGAGTGCTTTGGGTGTATCAAACGTCACAACGTGCTCGGGTGACTATAAAGGTGCACTACAGGTATCTCCGAAAGTGTCTGTTGGGTTGACACGGATCGAGACTGGGATTTGTCACTCCGTGTAAACGGAGAGGTATCTCTGGGCCCACTTGGTAGGACATCATCATAATGTGCACAATGTGACCAAGGGGTTGATCACGGGATGATGTCTTACGAAACGAGTAAAGAGACTTGTCGGTAACGAGATTGAACAAGGTATCGGTATACCGACGATCGAATCTCGGGCAAGTAAAATACCGTTAGACAAAGGGAATTGTATATGGGATTGATTGAGTCCTTGACATCGTGGTTCATCCGATGAGATCATCATGGAACATGTGGGAGCCAACATGGGTATCCAGATCCCGCTGTTGGTTATTGACCGGAGAACGTCTCGGTCATGTCTACATGTCTCCCGAACCCGTAGGGTCTACACACTTAAGGTTCGATGACGCTAGGGTTATAAAGGAAGTTTGTATGTGGTTACTGAATGTTGTTCGGAGTCCCGGATGAGATCCCGAACGTCACGAGGAGTTCCGGAATGGTCCGGAGGTAAAGATTTATATATGGGAAGTCCTGTTTTGGTGACCGGAAAAGTTTTGGGTTTTATCGGTAACGTACCGGGACCACCGGGAGGGTCCCGGGGGTCCACCAAGTGGGGCCACCGGCCCCGGAGGGATGCATGGGCCAAGTGCGGGAGGGGACCAGCCCCAGGTGGGCTGGTGCGCCCCCCCCCCCCCCCACCAAGGCCCAAGGCGCCTAGGGTTTGGGGAGGGGGTGCTTCCACCTAACTTGGGGGGCAAGTTTCCCCCCTCTCCCCCCTTGGCCGCCACCCATAGATGGGATTGGGGCTGCCGCACCCCTTGGGGTGGAAACCCTAGAGGGGGCGCACCCCCCTCCCTCTCCCCTATATATAGTGGAGGTCTTGAGGGCTGCCAACACACAAGAATCTCTCCCTCTTGGTGCAGCCCTACCTCTCTCCCTTCTCCTCTCCCGCGGTGCTTGGCGAAGCCCTGCAGGATAGCCACGCTCCTCCATCACCACCATGCCGTTGTGCTGCTGCTAGATGGAGTCTTCCTCAACCTCTCCTCTCTCCTTGCTGGATCAAGGCATGGGAGACGTCACTAGGCTGTTACGTGTGTTGAACGCGGAGGTGCCGTCCGTTCGGCACTAGGATCTCCGGTGATTTGGATCACGATGAGTACGACTCCTTCAACCCCGTTCTCTTGAACGCTTCCGCTTAGCGATCTACAAGGGTATGTAGATGCACTCTCTTTCCCCTCGTTGCTGGTTTCTCCATAGATAGATCTTGGTGACACGTAGGAAAATTTTGAATTTCTGCTACGTTCCCCAACAGGTTACTCTTCCATGTCACATACATCTTGGTGGAGCGCTCAAAATAATAAACATTGAATACATGCACTCATCACCAAGCAAAGTGAATGATCACATAAGATAGATAAGATAATATCAAACATGCATAAGTGTAGCTTATGATCAAACACATGATCATCAATGTCCCACAAGCATAGTATCTCAAACGATCAAAAGCAAACAAGTTTAACCACCAAATAAAGCAAGAGAGGACAAAAGCAACACACTCTCTCTCTCGAAGCCTATGATCTATACATTTTTCTCCCCCTTTGGCAACAAGTTACCAAAAAGTTCATAGAAAATGCATAGTGCTAGATCGACTCTCAAGCTTGATCTTCAGGTGGTGGTGTCCGGATAACTCCAAGAACGAAGGCTTGAGTTGAAGTAGAGGTCTTTGGAGTTGATCTTTGGAGCTGGTTGCCTTTGGAGCTGAAGGGGTTGTAGCTGGTGCTAAAGATGTTGCTCTAGTGTCCATCACAGCACTTGCAATCGACCTCTGGGCTCTAGGCACTCTGCAAATACATTTGTTGTAGTCTTGCCACCTCTCTCCTGCGCATCATCCTGCAATGCTCCACAACCGATCAGATCTCGCCACTTTGACATCAAGGTCATGGAATTTGAGTTCCATGATTCTCTCCAAGCTCTCCTGATTCTAAGTGAGGGTGGCTAGTCCCTTCTCAATCCTCAATGTTGATGCTATCAAGTAACCAAGCTGCTCCTGCTTGTTCTTCAAGAAATATTCAGATGCCTCCTCTTGAGTTGGCATCCTGGCAGCCTTCTCCTTCTTTGCCTTCTCCTTCTTCTCTTGAGCTTGAACTGATGATGGATCATTCTCATTCATAACAACCTCATTGTCCTCAAAGTCTGGATAAAGTGGAAAGTGTTCCTTATCCAACTGATATTTCCCTGTGCCCATCTTTGAGTTGATCAATTCCTGAATCTGAGGGGCATATCCACAACTCCTCTTCTGATTTGCTGCAGTCCTTTTTATGGTTTCAATCATCAGGCTCATAACTTTGAACTTTTGTGGCACATCAAACACATGCAACATGTTGATGGCATGCCCTCTGATCATGTTATGGTCACCAGACTTGGGCAACAAAGTGTGCCTCAGAATCCAATTGATAGTGGGCAGCCACGACGGTGAAAGTGGACTGATCCAAACTTGTGTGTCTCAACTGCCTTGTCTGGGATTTCCTTGTACATGTGAGCCATGGAATTGTGATCCATCTTCTTCTTTGCATAGATATCCAGGTCATCCTCATTTTCCTTAGGGGCATTTATCAGACTTGCCCATTCTTCAACAGTGGATTGGTACCTTGTACCTTCAGACATCCAAACAATTCTTCCATCTGGGTAAAAGTGTGCTGTGGAGTAGAATTGCATGATAAGCTCATCATTCCAGTGGGTGAACTTTTGTTCAACAAAATCAGCTACTCCAAAAGCAACAAAAGTTGTCTTGCACTCCAGGATAGTGCTCTTCATTGTCCTTGATGTAGGTCCAGTCGACCCACCTCATGTCACAAACTATAGGCTTCTTATCCAACACAATTGTCTCATAGAAGTCCTGCTGTTCCTTTGTATGGAACCTGTAATCAACAGCAGTCCTTCTCCTTGAAGCATATGGATCTTCCAACCTCCACAGCCTCAGCCCTGAATCCTTCCTGATCCTCATGTCCTCAGCCACAGGATGGGCATCATTGTGGTCTGGTATCTTGGGCTTGAGCTTCCTTAGGACTTGACCTTCTTCATCTTCTTCTTCAGCAACATTTGGCACTGGGGCCTTGTTCTTCTCAGCAGCTGGAATACTCCTAGTATTCCTCTTTGGTATTTGCTTGGCCTTAGAGGCAGCTTTGGTGCTTCCTTGGGCTTAGATGTTGCAGCCCCTGATCTTATAGCATCACCCATAAGCTTGGGTGCCTTAGGTGCTGGTGCAGCAACCTCTTCCTCTTCTTCAGAATCTCTTCTCATTGAGGGCTTTCCAAGAACCTGGGCAGTTGTGGTTCTTGCTCTCTTCTTCTTCTTGTCCTGAGCACCTTCATCCTCTGATTCAATTGTGAACTTCATAGTCTCTCCAGTGGGGACTTTCTTGGGTTTGGAAGAAGTGACTTTCTTCTCAGGTGCCTCTTTGGGTTCAGTCTGTGCTGGCACTTGAGTGGACTTTCTGGCCTTGGGCATTGGTGTCCTCTTGGCAGGAACTTTCTTTTTCAGACCAGGCTTTGTGCTATGTGTAGAGCCATATTCCTTCTTGAGCACCACTTTCTTGGAAGTGGCCTCATCTTCTTCAGCTTTATAGTCTTCATCCTTTGAGTCTAAAGTTCTCTTCCTCCTTTGCCTGGTAGCAGCCTTAGGCAGGTTGCTAGGAGTGCTTCTGCTCCCTTCATCTATAGAGCTTGAGGGACTAGTGCCCTTGCTCATGTCAATCTGCTCTTGACGACTGTTACATCGGCATCACTCTGTCCGACATGCTGCAAAATGCTTGATCACTGACCTGTGAAGAGTTATAGATGAGATAGAATGGATGAGCATCACAAAATGCAGAGATTTTTGCAAAAGAATGATTCAAAAATTCAGTTTTAGTTTTCCATAGAAAGCATTTCGGATCAACTGATTTTCAAACTCGGTGATACCGAAGCAGTTTTGGAACCTAAACTGATGATCTCGGTTGGACCGAGTCACAGTTCGGTGGCACCGAGACTGCTAGGGTTTCACAGAATCCTAAAATCGGTTGCACCGATTAGTAATTCTTGGTCAGACCGAGAGTCACTTGTGCAATGGCATAAGCCAAATCGGTGAGACCGAGTTTTTCAACTCGGTGGGTCCGAGATGGTTTCGGCGGAAACCTAACCCTAAAAATTTGAATTTTGTCTACTCTACGGACTACTTTGGCTGGATAGAAGTGTTTCAATCATGGCAAGATTCAATAAGAATACAATGTGCTAGGAATCAGACAAGGATAGCACAAAGATCGAGTCCATACCCTAGCTTGGCGGTGGACTCGCTACGGCGGCAACGGCGGGGAGAAATCCGTTGACGGCGGCGGAGACCAGCGACAGGAGGCTGCTGGCGACGAGGAGACGATCCGGAGACCTTCGATGGCAGAGCGAGCTATTGCACGGGCGAAGGGGTTTCGGAGAAATTTCCAAAATTTTGCCCGTGACTATATATAGCCCGACCACAGCTTGGTGTGACCGAAAGTGGAACAACTCGGTGGCACGAGATGCATAATCGTATGCATTCTGAAATCGGTGTGACCGAAAAGTTCAAATCGATTGCACCGAGATTGAAAACTCAGATCAACTTAATGATCTCGGTAGGACCGAAATGGAGGAATCGGTCAGACCGAGAGTCACAAAGAGGTTTTGGAAGTTTAAGTCTATGACGAATCGGGGACTCCGAGTGCTCCTCACACGGAGTGGTTTGAATCTGACTTGATCAAATTTTGTGATGTAGCATGAATAGAGTTTGAGACGAGAAAAGCATAGATAGCTAAAGAAGGTTCTTAGGCATTCTTGTCCATCCACTTGGCAAAAAGAAAAGAAACCAAGCAATCAAAACAACAAGTGGATGTCCATGAATGAGTAAAATATGCACCAACATGCTCACACAATAAAATGGCAAATGAAATATGTGGCAAAGCATGCACAACCAATTCTAGCATCTATCAAACAATTGGCGATGACTAGGTCATCTATATATGAGTATATTGACTTAGGAGTCAAATGAGAACATTTGATCATAGGTCATACTCATCGTTTAAGCTCAAGTGGGGTTACCACTTTTACATAATGCATTGATATGTTCACACCATTAGAGTTGCTTTGATTCAATTCTTAGAGTTAAGCTCCCCCTAGATGTGAGATCCCCCCTTAGAGGGATGAACTAACCTTGGGTTTTGTCGATGATGACTTCATGTAGGTGTTGAAGATGTGGATGCTCAATGTTGATGTAGATCATTTGGAGCAATCCTTTGGAGTGAGTTGCACTTTCAACTTACCTACATGGGTTAGTCCCACAAGGAACAAACAAGAATATCCATAGACAAAGAGTGATGCACACACAAGATGATGTCCATGAAATCATTGGGTTACCTTGTCCCTTTCCTTACCAACATGAGGGTTTGTGACTCCTTGAACTAGTGCAAGATGTGGAAGTTGATTGCACTTGTTCTTGCCATAATGATATGAGTGAAGAATGTTGGCGGAGTCACCCTCAAGAACTCTCTAGTTCTTCTTCTTCGGGATCCACATCAACTTGATGGGAATCCTTGGAGTTGTAGTTGTACTTGATGAAGTAGAACTTGACGTAGTCTTGGGAACCCACTTGAACGAGGCTTTAGGTGCTTCTTCAAATGCATCAATCTCTTCTTGAAGCTTGTCCTTGCCTTTGTTCTTGTGGTATTATGGTGGAAGATCATCTTGAGCTTGTGTTCCCTTGAAGGAAGTAGGATCATACTTCTCTTGTTGAGGAACAAACTTCGTCTTGGGGTATTGATCTTCTTCCCACTCAACTCCATTGGCATTGAACTTTCGTTCAAAACCAACACCTTGATTCTTCCGGTGCCTTCCTTGCTTGCGTACAATTTCCTCGAATTGCTTACTCTCGGCAAGGCTCTTGTAAACACCTTTCTCTATAATTCCCTTCAATAAGCTATTTTCTTGCTCAAGTGTAACTTGGCTAAGAGAATCATTAGTGGAATCAAGAGAACTACTAGAAGCAACAATATTGGATTTGACATTATTATTGTTACTACTAGAGGAAGTATCTTTCTTGTACTTGTTACTAGACTTGACTTGAGGCATGTAAGTAGATAAGAGTAAACGCTTGGCAATGTAAGAAGAACTTTTCTTGCGGAGACCATCATTGATTGCTTTTAAGAACTCATGCTCTTTCTCAAGATTGAGCTTTTCAAAGCGTAACTTCTCATGAGCCCTTAAAAGTTCTCGATGATCTTCGAAGATAGTTTCATGAGCCAACTTAAGAGTGTTTATTTCTTTAGTTAGAAGCTCAATCTTCTCCTTATCATTGTCATTCGTTTTATCTTGATTAGCATGATTAATTGACGTTTCATCATAGTATTCATCACTAGAGTTGTCAACAAGTAAATCATCATCCACAAGCAAGTCATCTTCATCACTGTTGAAATCAACATACTCAGGATGTGTTACCTTTGGACCTTTGGCCATGAAGCATCTTCCAATTCCTTCATTTGGTGAATCAAATATGTCGAGGAGTTGGTGGACACAAGTGCTAGACCGCAACACCTTCATCTTGAGTATATTGAGTCGAGTGATAGCTTCTCTCGGAGTGATTGTCGAGTCGGTGCGGATACCCATTCACCAACATGAGCTTGATGTCTTCGTTTTGTGTAGCTCCTTGATGACTTGTCCTTCCTTTCCGAATCCATGCTTCTTCGTGAGGGTCTTCGTTCATAACGATCATCTCTACTCCTCCTCTCTCTTGGTGGTGATTCTTCTCTTTTGCTTCTTCTTGGAGAATCTTCTCTTCTTTTGTAGGGTGCCGTACACTCATTGGAATAGTGTCCGGGTCTCCCACAATTGTAGCAATTGCGCTCTCGACTAGAAGATCTTTTGTCATTGTAAGACCTTGACTTGGAGCTTCTTTCTTTGCTTCTACTCTTGTAGAATTTGTTGAAGTTCTTCACCATTAAGCTCAATTCTTCATTGAAGGTTTGTTTCTCACTTGATGATGTGGGGCTTCACTTGAGGCTTTGTAAGCACCACTTGACTTGTTGTGAAGTTCCTCCTTATCCTTGAGTGACATCTCATGAGCAACAATTCTTCCAATGACTTCTGTTGGCTTGAGATCTTTGTAGTTTGGCATCATTTGAATCAATGTGCACACGGTATCATACTTTCCATCCAATGCTCTTAGGATCTTCTTGATGATGAATTTGTCGGTCATCTCTTCACTCCCTAAGCCGGCAATCTCATTTGTGATAAGTGCAAGCCTAGAGTACATTTCAGCGACACCTTCACCATCCTTCATTTTGAACTTGTCAAGCTGGCTTTGGAGCACATCCAACTTGGATTCCTTGACGGACTCGGTACCTTCATGCATATCAATCAAAGTATCCCAAATTTCCTTTGCATTCTCAAGACGGCTGATTTTGTTGAATTCTTCGGGGCACAATCCGTTGAAGATGATATCGCAAGCTCGAGCGTTGTATTGCAGCATCTTCAATTCTTCCGCATTTGCTTCACGGTTTGGTTCTCTCCCATCAAAAAATTCACCTTGCAAGCCAATACAAATAATTGCCCAAACGGCGGGGTTATGTCCAAGAATATGCATTTTCATCTTATGCTTCCAACTAGCAAAATTAGTACCATCAAAGTAAGGACCTCTACGGTGATAATTTCCTCGCTAGACGCCATACTCTCCTAGGTTGTGAAACCAAGGCTATGACCACCAAAAGCTATGGAAATCAAAGCAAATGGAGACCAAAGCTCTGATACCACTTGTAGGACCTTGAAGTATGTCTAGAGGGGGGTGATTAGACTACTTGACCAATAAAAACTTAACCTTTTCCCAATTTTAGAGTTTGGCAGATTTTAGCTACTTTAGGACAAGTCAAGCAATCATCACACTATTCAAGCAAGCATGCAAAGACTATATAGGCAGCGGAAATTAAAGCATGCAACTTGCAAGAAAGTAAAGGGAAGGGTTTGGAGGATTCAAACGCAATTGGAGACATGGATGTTTTTGGCGTGGTTCCGATAGGTGGTGCTATCGTACATCCACGTTGATGGAGACTTCAACCCACGAAGGGTAACAGCTGCACGAGTCCACGGAGGGCTCCACCCACGAAGGGTCCACGAAGAAGCAACCTTGTCTATCCCACCATGGTCGTCGCCCACGAAGGACTTGCCTCACTAGTGGTAGATCTTCACGAAGTAGGCGATCTCCTTGCCCTTACAAACTCCTTGGTTCAACTCCACAATCTTGTCGGAGGCTCCCAAGTGACACCTAGCCAATCTAGGAGACACCACTCTCCAATAAGTAACAAATGGTGCATTGATGATGAACTCCTTGCTCTTGTGCTTCAAATGATAGTCTCCCCAACACTCAACTCTCTCTCATAGGTTTTGGATCTGGTGGAAAGAAGATTTGAGTGGAAAGCAACTTGGGAAGGCTAGAGATCAAGATTCATATGGTAGGAATGGAATATCTTGGCCTCAACACATGAGTAGGTGGTTCTCTCTTAGAAATGGTAAGTTGGAAGTGTAGGTTTGTTCTGATGGCTCTCTCCACGAATGAAGAGGAGGTGGAGGGGTATATATAGCCTCCACACAAAATCTAATCGTTACACACAATTTACCAAACTCGGTGGGACCGATTCAACAGACTCGGTCGAAACGATTTAGTAAACCTAGTGACCGTTAGTGATTTTCGGTGGGACTGACATGCATCTCGGTGGGACCGATTCGGTTAGGGTTAGGGCATAACGTAATCTCGGTAAGACCGATTACACAAACTCGGTAAGACCGATTTGGTAATAAGCTTTCCAAAGAGTTGGTCAGGTAAACTCGGTGGGACCGATTTGCTCTTTTCGGTGAGACCGAAATGTTACAAAAAGGAAACAGAGAGTTTACATTGCAATCTCGGTGGGACCAACCGCTCACTTCGGTTAGACCGAAACGTTACAAAGGGAAACAGAGAAATTACAACCCCATCTCGGTGAGACCGAGATCCCTATCGGTAAGACCGATTTGCTTAGGGTTTGTGGCAGTGACTATGACTTTTGGAATCGGTGGCACCGGATAGGAAGAATCGGTGTGACCGATTTTGGCTTTGGGTTTAGGTCATTTGTGGATGTGGGAAAGTAGCTGAGGGTTTTGGAGCATATCACTAAGCACATGAAGCAAGAGGCTCATTAAGCAACACCTCATCCCTCCTTGATAGTATTGGCTTTTCCTATAGACTCAATGTGATCTTGGATCACTAAAATATAAGATGAAGAGTCTTGAGCTTTTGAGCTTGAGACAATCCTTTGTCCTTAGTATTTTGAGGGATCCACTTTCATCATCCATTCCATGCTATTCATTGAGCTTTCCTTAAATAATAGTCTTGGAATAGCATTAGCTCAATGAGCTATATGTCGTTATGAATTACCAAAACCACCTAGGGATAGTTGCACTTTCAAGTACTACCGGGGCTCCTGAGCGGTAGTACCACTCCAGAGCTGTACTACCGCGGCTCCTAAGCGTTAGTACCGCTCCGGACCAAAATCTCGTGTTTTGCTCAGCAGAAGTAGGCACAGAAGTGTTTTTTTAGTACCGCTCGCAAGCAGTAGTACCGCTACCATTTGCGGTAGTACCGTGAGGTCGAGCGGTAGTACCGCTCCGGCGGTTCTACTGGCCTTTTGCCTTCTCGCTGTTGTTCTTCAAAGGGGTACTACCGCCCTAGCGGTAGTACCGCTCCTTGGAGCGGTAGTACCGCTCTATGCGGGCTGTGAGCATAACGGTTGGTTTTTCCCCACCTATAAAAGGGGGTCTTCTTCCCCGTTGAACCTTATCCTTTGAGCTCGTGTTCTTCCCCCATTGTTGACCTTCTTCGAGCTTGCTGACTCTCAATCCCTCCAATGATTCTTGCTCGTTCTTGAGGGAAAAGAGAGAGGAGATCTAGATCCATGTTTCCACCAATCACTTTCTCCTCTAAGTGAGGGGAAGCCCTTGGATCTAGACCTTGGAGTTCTTCGTGTTCTTCTTTCGTTCTTCCTCTAATTTTCCTCCCTAGCATTAGTTGCTTCGGTGGGATTTGGGAGAGAAGGACTTGGGCACTCCGTGTGCCCTTGCCATTGCATTTGGTGCATCGGTTTGAGTTCTCCACGTGATGCATGGAAGTTACAAGTTGAGAAGCTTATTACTCTTGGGTGCTTGGTGCCCTTGAGCTTGTTCCTCTTCGGTGCTTTGGCGCCCTAGACGGTCGGTGGTGTTCGGAGCTCAATCATTGTGGTGCAAAGCTCCGGGCAAGCGTCGGGGTCTCCAATTAGGTTGTGGAGATCGCCCCGAGCAATTTGACGGGTTCCGGTGACCGCCCCCAAGGGTTGCCAAAGTGTACGGGTTCGGTGACCGCCCCCAAGGGTTGCCATTTGTACGGGTTCGGTGACCGCCCTCAAGGGCCCCTTAGTGGAATCACGGCATCTTGCATTGTGCGAGGGCGTGAGGAGATTACGGTGGCCCTAGTGGCTTCTTGGGGAGCATTGTGCCTCCACACCGCTCCAAACGGAGATTAGCATCCTCAAGGGTGTGAACTTCGGGATACATCGTCGTCTCCGCGTGCCTCGGTTATCTCTTACCCGAGCCCTTTACTTATGCACTTTACTTTGTGATAGCCATATTGGTTCTTGTCATATATCTTGCTATCACTTAGTTGTTTGCCTTGCTTAGCATAAGTTGTTGGTGCACATAGGTGAGCCTAGTTGTTGTAGGTTTGTGCTTGTCATATTAACCGCTAGGTTTATTCCGCATTTGTTCAAGCCTTAACCGTAATTATTTTAAAGCGCCTATTCACCCCCCCTCTAGGCGACATCCACGATCTTTCAATTGGTATCAGAGCCTCATCTCTCTTTATAGGGCTTAACCGCCTAGAGAGTAAGGATGTCGACTAGGGGCTTAGGATTCTCTGACACTCTTAGTTTTGATGGCACAAATTTTGATGTTTGGGTAATTCGCATGCTTAGTCTCTTTAGGGTCATGGACCCAAATTCAGAGCGAATTGTAGATATGGGTTTTTCTCCTCCAAAGGATCCCCAAAGATTATCTTTAGAGGATGAGAAAAACTCTTATCTCAATGCACAAGCTTCTAATGTGCTTTTTGATGCTTTGAGCAATGTAGTTATTTTTCAACTCATGCCGTTCCGGGATGCTCATGAGTTGTGGACAAAGCTTCAAGATAAATATGGTGTGTCCAATATTTGTGGGGATGATTGTTCTCCCTCCACCTCCGGTCGTATAGTCTTCTCAACTTCTTCTACTTCACCTACATGTGGTTTGCCACAAGGTAATGATATGGTGAGTAGTGTTGGTCATTGCAATGATGATAGTATGCTTTTTGTGGATGATCCTTCATCACTATCTTATTGCAATGCTCCCTCTTTGGGCTTTAACACTTCGAGCACCCCAAATGTTTCACATGCTTGTGTTGATAGTCGTTGCATATCATGTAGAAATTGCTTGACTAGATCTCATGATGATATGCTTGCTATGTCTTGTTGCCATGATAAAAATGCATCTATTTCCTCGAATTGTTGTGCTAACAATGTAGAGGAAACCGAACACTCTATGGAACAATATGTGGTGTTTAATGGTGCCTCAAGGGATCCTACATCATCATCTATTGCTTTTTGCCTTATGGCTAAGGCGTCAAAGTATCTCCTACTTTGTACCCCAATATGTCTCTTGATGATGATGTTGATGCTAATGATGATGAGGATAATGATGAAGAGAATGATAATGTTGCGTCCTTCAAAACTAAGGGGGAAATGATTTTTAAAGCTCTTCATAAAAATAAAATTGCTCGTTCCAACTTCATGGAAATAATGTCCATTGCCATTGATGGCAAAAAATACATTGAGGAGTTGGAATCTCATCTAGAGGAGCATGAGGCCACCATTGAGAAAATGGAAGCTCATGGGCGTGATTAAGCATATGAGATCGCGGAGCTATCTCAAGCTCTTGAACATGAACAAACCACCTTCGAATCTCTTGAGGAGACTTTTGCTCTAGAATTATCTAGAGTGAGGGAATCTCATGATACAGCTCTTGAGGTGGCCAATGATTTCAAAATTAAAAATGCTAAGCTTGAGGTTTCTCATGCTAGACTCCTTGAGGATTTTGAGCACCTCAAAAATGGCTCAAGGGTCATCAAGGGTGAGCTCATCAAACTCACCGAGTCTCATGCCCAACTTGAAGCTTCTTATTTAAAAGAGCTTGCCAAGTTGTCCTCTCCTATTGTGTTAAATAATGATGCTTGTGCTACTAACTCTATTACTTGTGAAGCATCCGTTTTGAAGGAGAATGTTAAGCTACGGGCTCAATTTGAGTTGCTGTCTAGCAATTATGGGAAATTGGAAGAAAGTCATGAAAAGCTCTCAAGCTCTCATGATGATCTTCTAGTATCCCATAGTGTGCTAAAGATAGCTCATGTGGCCATGATTGCTAAGGTAACATCTAGTGAGCCTCATGTGGATACTAGCACTACTTCTAGTCAAAATAGTATATTGCCATGTGCTAGTCCTTGTAATTCATCTACTCACAATGTTGGTACATCTTGTGATGAATTGCTTTCCTTGCCTTGTTGCTCTAACAATGAAGCTTATACTTCCTCTAGTACTTGTGTTGAGACTAACCATGTAGACGAAATCAAAGAGCTCAAGGCCCAAGTCACTTCTTTGAAGAAAGACTTGGAAAAGAGTCATCAAGGGAAATCCACACTCAACAATATCTTGAGTGTGCAAAAATCCCCCAATGACAAAGGTGGACTTGGATTCAACTCCAATAAGAAGAAGAAGTCCAAGATGAACAAAAGGAGGGGCCAAGAACAAGTCAAGAATTCGACCAAGATTGTTTGCTTCAAGTGCAAAGTAGAAGGGCATCATGTTAAATCTTGCCCATTGAAGAAGAAGGCCATTAGTGTCAAGCAACAAGGAAAGAGGGCACAAGTTCAACTCATGCTCAACCTCAAGTTGAAGAAAGGCCTCTTCCCAAGAAGACTCCAGTTAATGCCTCTCTTCTTGAGAAATCAAGTGAGAAGAAAGTGAAGAGTAGACGTTGCTACTTATGTCGTGAAAAAGGCCACGTCACTTCTTCGTGCACTAGTGGTAACTTATCCAACCCAATTACTATTGATGATATCTATTCTCTTGGGAAGGATAAGGTCGGCAATGTGTTTGCCAAGTTTGTTGGTACTCAAAGTGGTGTCAAGAAAAGAACCATTTGGGTTGCCAAGCCTATTGTGACTAACCTCTTAGGACCCAACTTGGTTGGGGACCAACAAGCTCAAACTTGATCAATAGGTGTTGTTGGAGGGCATTGGAGACTTGGCTACATTATGAAGAATTAAGGGGACTTCAGCATTCTCTTTGTCTCAAGCCAAGTCAATTGGATTATCAAGTTTCTATCTTATATCCAATGTGCCTCCTTGCGGTAACTTGTACTTAAATTTTTTACCTTGAAAGTTACTTGCCCCCTTGCATGTTTTGGTTTTGTTCCTTGAATGTGTTTGTATATGTTGCGCTTCCAACTTGCTTATCTTCAGCAATCAAGTATGTGTGTGTTGGTTTGCACATCATGTACGTGTGCGTCGTGCGTTGAGCCTTTTTGCTTCCTGTTTGTATCCTAGTTGGCTCGTGTGAGAGATCAATGGAACATCCCATTTTGGGGGAGTGATGTGCTTTGTGCACCTCACAATCCTATAAATGTTTGTACATGAGGAATACCATCTAGTATTGATATTACAAGATTATCTAGTCGCTAGGTGGTATATCTCTCATGAGAAATTCAAATTCTAAAAATTCCTTTGATTATCTCGTGTTGGATCCTCTTATTGCCTCTTGTTAAGTTCTTATTGGTATCACATTATGGGGGAGTAATATGCTTTGTGCATATTACAAGCCTAGAAAATGTGTACATCCGAGATATTGTCACCTAGAATTGATATTGTAAATTATCTTGTTCCTAGGTGGCATGTTAGCTCTACAAGTTGCAATTTGCTTGTGTGTGGTGTGAAGATGATGTTGGATATCCTTGCTATCTACCACCGGGAATTCTTTCCATCTACTTCTTGTCTTTTGACAATTTGTGGTCACTTATGTGTGGTAGAATTTATTGATCATCTTTACATTGGCTTTTGTTTTACTTGCCTTTTCTCTTGCCAAGGATTGTGTCACCTCCCGTTGTCTTCCATACCACTTGTGGATCTTGTTTATTTCTTGTTCTTGTCTAGTGTTTTCTAGATATAGTGAAAGTGGTGATCCCACCTTGTGCATTTTGTATTCAAATGCAAATTCTCTATAATGCACAACTCATGGGGGAGCTATCCTATTTTCTATAAAACGCTCATCTTGTGACCCTTATCAAGTGTGTGTTGGTGGAAGGCAAGCCGTTTTCTTTTTGGTACCTTGTGCCATCATGAAACTTTTTTGAGAGCTTGGTTTGTTTGGAACCATCCTCTCTTTGGGAGTGTGACATCTTTAATTCAGTGTGTATGAATGGATATATCATTCCTTGATGTATCTTTAATGATATCTTCCAAGTGATGATTTATCTATTTGGTATCCTTTTTCACTTGGCATTTCATTTTCATTTGGCTTCGGTTCTTGAAAGTCTTGAGCATGCATTTTAACTTCATGTAGTTCCTTTGGCATGTTTTCTTTCTTTGACCCAATATATAGGGGAAACTCCACCAAGTCTCAAATTGGATGAGATGTGAATGAGATTCATTTTCATATCTATATGCACACATCTATGTGGAGTTTGTCCTATGTATTGTTGGTTCTCTAACTCTTTGGTCCCAATGAGTTTGGGTACCATTTTGTTTGTGTTGTTGTTCTAGGAACAATTGGAGATGCATTGGATACTCGACTCATTCAAAAGGAAGGTGTTGTCACCATGTGCTTATTGGAGTCAAGCTAGGATGATCAATGAACTACTTTCTACCTTCAATTGGTATCTACTACATCCTTCCAATGTTATCTCGGTAACAAGTACATGCACACATTATTGCATCAATCGTGTGTAGATTGTATCATGGCATGTTATTCTTTCTTTCTTGTGATACTTGTTTCCTTTCTCAAAGCATCCCAACAATGATCTCTTGTTGCTAGTTGTGATGTCTTTGATGGTTGTGTGGTAGGAATTCATTTATATACAATAAGACCATATCTAGCCTTGGGCTATGCTTCCAAGCACATATCTTATTGGTATATGTATGACTTCCTTTTGGATATCTTGTTCCTTCGTGTTGTAACTATTTCGGGTGTACATCCTTCTTTGTAGATATATATCGTCATGATTTCATCTACCTAGACCCTTATACACTTGAGAGAAATTACATCTCTAGATGATTTCCTTTCTTTCACGTCCACCTTGTCTTTCTTATGTTATTTCTTTGGTGTCTCCGTGAAAGCTTTTGCCTTGAGTGTGTGTCCTCTGTCGTTGCATCTTGATGCACTCTTGTGTGGTGAAGATTATTTTCCTCTTGCTTATCTTTACGAGGCTTTGCCATCTTAATTGGTATCCCTCGTCTTGATGAGCCTCTCTCGTCTATCTTCATCACGGGTTGTCACAAGCATAGGTTCTCTATTTGCTTATTAGTAAGCTTGTGAACCCATTTGCCAGTTGTGTGTGGGAATGATAGGCCTTGCACCGTGTGCCTCATTCTTTCAAGACTATGTTGAAGCTTAATGCTCATCCTAATTTTAGTCTTCTCAAGTGCTTTGCCATGACTCACACACATCATTTTGGTTGAGCCTATTCTTAAGTTGCCTCTTTTACATGTTGCTCAACCATGTGCTTGTTGCAAGCCCTAGGCTTTGTTTCCTATATGCTCACTTGCACTGGATGTGAGTTTCTATTGATTTTGGGGGAGCTATGATCCTATTTTGTGCACTTTGTATTCAAATACAAAAATTCTTATGTGTGCACAAATCATGGGGAGCTTCTCTAGTTTCTTTAGAACACTCCTTTGCGCTTATCATAATATCTTTATTCTTGTGGCATGTAGGATCATTGGTCTAGTTGGTTCAATTGATATCCGTTGATTGCTTGCTTCAATTGGTATCTTCTAATTGCTTGTGTCTCTCTTTGTTATGTCTTTGTGTCATATCTTTTTGTTGCAATCTTTGGGCCTCAATATAGTTTGTCTTCCTCCAAGTATTGGCAGTTGGATATGTGTATTGCATTCCACTCTCTTGTTGAGAAATACACAATTTATGGAGGAACACCTTTTATTTTGGCCTTCTCAGCTTTTCACCCATTTTGGCAATCGATGCCAATGGGGAGGAGTTCGAGAGTTTTGTGGAGAAGTCTTCTGTTTTCTCCTTGCTTTGGTTTTGGTTCCTAAGCATTTGCATCTCATTCTCATGCATCATTGGTTATTGCATTGCATGGTGATGCATAATTCCTTGTATAAACTCTCTTGAAAGTGATTGTCATCAATTACCAAAATGGGGGAGATTGAAAGAACATGCGGTGCCCCCATGTTAGGTTTTGGCAATTGATGACAATCTCTATGGACTAATGGTTTCCTTGAGTTATATTTGAAGGGTTTGTCCATAGGCTTTTCTTGAAGTCCATTTGTTGGTCTCAAGGAGGGTTTGTGATGACCACGGTGCTATTAAGGAATTATCCAAAGATCGGTCATGTGAGTGTTGAGCTTATTGCAAGCATGTCTTGAAGAAGAAGATTGTGTGATCATTCATGTATACCTTCAAGACATCGTCCAAATGAAGAGAGTTGGAAAGATTCAAGGTTGATCAAGACTAAGTCAAGAGTGAATCAAGTTGATCAACTCACAAAGCGTAGAAGATGTACCGAGAGGGATCAAGTGATCCCATGGTATGGTAAGCATTGTCCATTGCACTCTGTGTACTAACCCATGGTCTATGTGAGAGTTCTATGTTTTGGGGTTAGGTACGTGTCCATGGGATTGCGTCAAGAGGCAGATATCATACAACCCATGGAAAGGATGACGTCAAGTGGTGATCGTCATCAAGATTGCCGTGTGCAAGTTCAAGTGGAGCATCACGAAGAAATCAAGTGCTTGAATCTTGCCATCCATTGTGGTGTCAATGGACTTGTGAAGATGTGCCTAAGAGTGGCTCACCCATAGTGGACTATGGGGGAGCAATCATCTAGTCTTCATCGAGCCAACGCAATCAAGAAAGGTGGTCCAACTTGAGGGAGTCAAGATCGTCTTCATCTAGCTCAAGTGGACCATGTGCAAGGCAAAGGTTTTCCCTTGATAGGTTTTCTATTTTACCGGTCTCGTGGTGGTAGTTGGGAGACCGAGTTATAGGATCGTTTGCCGTACTATCAAGGGGGCTCTCAAGTTGGTAGCTTGATCGTATCGTTAGTAGAGAGATCAAACCATTGCATCCTTGCATCATGTTTCTTGGTTCTAGTTTGGTTATCTTTGTGAGTCTTAGAGCTTATGGTCATCTTGATGACAAGCTTGAGTTCATCAAAAATGGAGTTCGCATGCATCTTCTATGATGTTTTCGGTGTTGGAGGTTTTACCGGTCTTATCCGAGGAAGGGTTCTCACCATTTTCTTATGGGTCTTTTCTCATTTGCTTATTCTTGATATTTATATCAAGATTGTGTTAGCCCATGTCGTTAGCTTTCCAACAAACTTGGTTTCCTTGAATTCGGAGTCCGTTTGCAAAAGTTGTGGCTGTTTTGGTAAAGGCTGCAGCGGTACTACCGCGACTAGAGCAGATGTAATTTTTTACTACCGCTCTAGAGCAGTACTACTCATGACTCTGAGCGGTAGTACCGCTCGAGCTGTACTACTGCGGCTCCTAAGCGGTAGTACCGCTCGGACCAAAATCTCGTGTTTTGCTCAGTGGAAGTAGGCACGAAGTATTTTTTAGTACCGCTCATAAGCAGTAGTACCGCTACCATTTGCGGTAGTACCGTGAGGTCGGCGGTAGTACCGTGAGGACGAGCGGTAGTACCGCTCCGGCGGTTCTACTGGCCTTTTGCCTCCTCGCTGTTGTTTTTCAAAGGGGTACTACCGCCCTAGCGGTAGTACGTCTCCTTGGAGCGGTAGTACCGCTCTATGCGGGCTGTGAGCATAACGGTTGGTTTTTTCCCCACCTATAAAAGGGGGTCTTCTTCCCCATTGAACCTTATCCTTTGAGCTCGTGTTCTTCCCCCATTGTTGACCCTCTTCGAGCTAGCTAACTCTCAATCCCTCCAATGATTCTTGCTAGTTCTTGAGGGAAAAGAGAGAGGAGATCTAGATTCACGTTTCCACCAATCACTTTCTCCTCTAAGTGAGGGGAACCCCTTGGATCTTGGAGTTCTTCGTGTTCTTCTTTCGTTCTTCCTCTCATTTTCCTCCCTAGCATTAGTTGCTTCGGTGGGATTTGGGAGAGAAGGACTTGGGCACTCCGAGTGCCCTTGCCATTGCATTTGGTGCATCGGTTTGAGTTCTCCACGTGATACGTGGAAGTTACAAGTTGAGAAGCTTATTACTCTTGGGTGCTTGGTGCCCTTGTGCTTGTTCCTCTTGTGTGCTTGGGCGCCCTAGATGGTTGGTGGTGTTCGGGGCTCAATCATTGTGGTGCAAAGCTCCGGGCAAGGGTCGGGGTCTCTAATTAGGTTGTGGAGATCGCCCCGAGCAATTTGACGGGTTCCGGTGACCGCCCCCAAGGGTTGCCAAAGTGTACGGGTTCGGTGACCGCCCCAAGGGTTGCCATTTGTACGGGTTCGGTGACTGCCCTCAAGGGTCCCTTAGTGGATTCACGGCATCTTGCATTGTGCGAGGGCGTGAGGAGATTACGGTGGCCCTAGCGGCTTCTTGGGGAGCATTGTGCCTCCACACCGCTCCAAACGGAGATTAGCATCCGCAAGGGTGTGAACTTCGGGATACATCGTCGTCTCCGCGTGCCTCGGTTATCTCTTACCCGAGCCCTTTACTTATGCACTTTACTTTGTGATAGCCATATTGGTTCTTGTCATATATCTTGCTATCACTTAGTTGTTTACCTTGCTTAGCATAAGTTGTTGGTGCACATAGGTGAGCCTAGTTGTTGTAGGTTTTGTGCTTGTCATATTAACCGCTAGGTTTATTCCGCATTTGTTGAAGCCTTAACCGTAATTATTTTAAAGCGCCTATTCACCCCCCCCTCTAGGTGACATCACGATCTTTCAAAGAGAGTTGGAAAGATTCAAGATTGATCAAGACTAAGTCAAGAGTGAATCAAGTTGATCAACTCACAAAGCGTAGAAGATGTACTGAGAGGGATCAAGTGATCCCATGGTATGGTAAGCATTGTCCATTGCACTTTGTGTACTAACCCATGGTCTATTTGAGAGTTCTATGTGGGGTTAGGTACGTGTCCATGCGCTTGCGTCAAGAGGAAGATATCATACAACCCATGGAAAGGATGACATCAAGTGGTGATCGTCATCAAGATTGCCGTGTGCAAGTTCAAGTGGAGCATCACAAAGAGATCAAGTGCTTGAATCTTGCCATCCACTATGGTGTCAATGGACTTGTGAAGATGTGTCGAAGAGTGGCTCACCCATAGTGGACTATGGGGGAGCAATCATCTAGTCTTCATCGAGCCAACGCAATCAAGAAAGGTGGTCCAACTTGAGGGAGTCAAGATCGTCATCATCTAGCTCAAGTGGACCATGTGCAAGGCAAAGGTTTGCCCTTAATAGGTTTTCTATTTTACCGGTCTCGTGGTGGTAGTTGGGAGACCGGGTTATAGCATCGTTTGCCGTACTATCAAGGGGGCTCTCAAGTTGGTAGCTTGATCGTATCGTTAGTAGAGAGATCAAACCATTGCATCCTTGCACCATGTTTCTTGTTTCTTGTTTGGTTCTCTTTGTGAGTCTTGGAGCTTATGGTCATCTTGATGACAAGCTTGAGTTCATCGAAAATGGAGTTCGCATGCGTCTTCTATGATGTTTTCGGTGTTGGAGGTTTTACCGGTCTTATCCGAGGAAGGGTTCTCACCATTTTCTTATGGGCATTTTCTCATTTGCTTCTTATTGATATTTCTATCAAGATTGTGTTAGCCCATGTCGTTACCTTTCCAACAAACGTGGTTTCGTTGAATTTGGAGTCTGTTTGCAAAAGTTGTGGCTGTTTTGGTAAAGGCTGCAGCGGTACTACCGCGACTAGAGCGGATGTAAATCTTTACTACCGCTCCAGAGTGGTACTACTGCGGCTCCTCAGCGGTAGTACCGCTCCAGAGCTGTACTACCGCGGCTCCTGAGTGGTAGTACCGCTCCGGACCAAAATCTCGTGTTTTGCTCAGCGGAGGTAGGCACGGAAGTATTTTTTAGTACTGCTTGCAAGCAGTAGTACCACTACCATTTTGCGGTAGTACCGTGAGGACGAGCGGCAGTACCGCTCCGGCAGTTCTACTGGCCTTTTGCCTCCTCGCTGTTGTTTTTCAAAGGGGTACTACCGCCCTAGTAGTAGTGCCGCTCCTTGGAGCGGTACTACCGCTCTGTGCGAGCTGTGAGCATAACGGTTGGATTTTTCCCCACCTATAAAAGGGGATCTTCTTCCCCATTGAACCTCTTCTCTTAAGCTCGTGTTCTTCCCCTATTGTTGACCTTTTTTGAGCTTGCTAACTCTCAATCCCGCCAATGATTCTTGCTAGTTCTTGAGGGAAAAGAGAGAGGAGATCTAGATCCACATTTCCACCAATCACTTTCTTCTCTAAGTGAGGGGAACCCCTTGGATCTAGATCTTGGAGTTCTTCGTGTTCTTCTTTCGTCTTCCTCTCATTTTCCTCCCTAGCATTAGTTGCTTTAGTGGGATTTGGGAGAGAAGGACTTGGGCACTCCGTGTGCCCTTGCCATTGCATTTGGTGCATCGGTTTGAGTTCTCCATGTGATACGTGGAAGTTACAAGTTGAGAAGCTTATTACTCTTGGGTGCTTGGTACCCTTGAGCTTGTTACTCTTAGGTGTTTGGACACCCTAGAGCTTGTTCCTCTTGGGTGCCTTGGCGCACTAGACGGTTGGTGTTGTTCAGGGCTCAATCATTGTGGTGTAAAGCTCCGGGCAGGCGTCGGGGTCTCCAATTAGGCTGTGGAGATCGCCCCGAGCAATTTGACGCGTACCAGTGACCGCCCTCAAGGGTTGCCAAAGTGTACGGCTTAGGTGACCGCCCTCAAGGGTTGCCATTTGTACGGGTTCGGTGACCGCCCTCAAGGGTCCCTTAGTGGAATCATGACATCTTGCATTGTGCGAGGGCGTGAGGAAATTACGGTGGCCCTAGTGGCTTCGTGGGGAGCATTGTGCCTCCACACCGCTCCAAAACGGAGATTAGCATCCGCAAAGGGTGTGAACTTCGGGATACATCGTCGTCTCCGAGTGCCTCGGTTATCTCTTACCCGAGCCCTTTACTTATGCACTTTACTTTGTGATAGCCATATTGTTCTTTGTCATATATCTTGCTATCACATAGTTGCTTATCTTGCTTAGCATACGTTGTTGGTGCACATAGGTGAGCCTAGTAGTTGTAAGTTTTGTGCTTGACAAATTAACCGTTAGGTTTATTTCGCATTTGTTCAAGCCTCTACCGTAATTATTTTGAAACGCCTATTCACCCCCTCCCCCCTCTAGGCGACATCCATGATCTTTCAACCGGGCATCAGTAGGTCTCGTGGATAGGTTGCACCTCGCGTGTCACTTCTCTCTCGTGCCACTACTGGCGAATGTTGTGGGTTGGAGTAGTCCACTTACGAGCATGCGCATCCCAGTTAACACATTTAGCACCAACGGCTGTTGGCCCCTATCATGGCGGACATGGCTACGTTTTAAGGACCGTGGTGGCGGTAATGGTCGAAAGCGACACGACTCCATTTTTCCTTCGAGCATTTTCTCCTATGGCTGGTGTGTGCAAACCGATAGCATGGTGTGGATGACAATTATGGCGACAGACATCACGGGTGCATTATCCCCTGATGAAACTCATGATCTAGCCTTCTGGCTTGATTATGCATCATCAAGTTCGCGCATCGTAACGTTGTTCAAGGTGTTGGCGTGAAGACCTGGTTCAAAGATGATAGCTCTTGGTTTGATGTCTAGGAAGATCAACCGACATTTACCGATTAGCGGCAATTCTTTCTTGAAGGCGTTGAATTGAATGATGTAGCGAGGCATATCCAATATGGATGGCTTCACCATTTTGCGAAGTGAGATATGCATGTATACAACGATGGCATAAATGAACACAATATTAAGCACATTCAGTATGGAAAAGTTTCTCTCAAAAAAAAGTATGGAAAAAGTTGTCCGTCATACATACTTCCTCCGTTTCAAAATAAGTGTCTTAACTTTGTACTAACTTTAGTACAAAATTGCACTAAGTTTGAAACACTTATTTTGAGACGGAGGGAGTATTTTATAGACGGTAACATTTACATTTGAATTTATAAAGACGGTGCGTACTAGTGTCAAAAACTCCTTTATATTATGGGACGGAGGGAGTATTTATTAAATAAACTTCCTAAATATCATTTGGCCGAAATTTCATACATTCAAAACCCATTTTCTTTAGAGATATAGGAGTATATTCAAAACCCATTGCCCCGATAACAACCTACTGCTTTCACCACTTTATTTCTCTCCTCGTTGAGCAGTCAGCGTCTCCGTGTCTCTCTCTGCCTCCCCCTCCACCGCCCGCCCCCCCCCTACTCTGACACCGCCAAAATCCCACCGCGCCACGCTGATGGCTTCGCCGCCGACGGGGCCCGCGGCGCCGGCGGGTTTGGAGAGCATGGAGGGGCTCGCCCTCGACACCATCATCGCCAAGGCCGGCGCGCGCCCCGCGGCCGCGCTCGCCTGCGCCAGCACGCACCTGCGCGCCGCCGTCGCCGAGGACGCCGTCTGGCGAAGCTTCTGCGCCCGAGACCTCGGCCTCGACGCGCCCCTCGACCCCGAGGACCGCCCGCTCCCCTCCTTCAAGGTCTCGTGCTGCCTTGATCTCCTCGTTCCTTTCCCGTAACTAACCCTCGCCCAAACACAAGAATTAAGAAGCAGTCGATATACGATCTGC
The DNA here is from genome assembly GCA_021437245.1 of Aegilops speltoides. NCBI lineage: Eukaryota > Viridiplantae > Streptophyta > Magnoliopsida > Poales > Poaceae > Aegilops > Aegilops speltoides. The sequence goes on along the minus strand of JAHHZJ010001808.1, from coordinate 38,107 downwards.
CGCTTCGTGATGGGGTTCCTGGCGTGTGGAACTTTGGATGATTTGCTTACTTGTATTGCTACTGCTTTGAATTCTTTGGTGCGGGTTGTTCAGCGTGGCAATGGCGGACCTAGCAGAAGGTTTGAGTGAGGGCGGTCCTAGTGTGAATTCAAAGAACTACCGTGTTTTCATTGCAAACGTAAAATAACTTACGGATTTGCAAATTAGGATTAGAAGTGGGGGCCTTTACCCCTGCGCAGTCCTTCTTGGCGTCTGTATTCTGATCAATGTCCCATTCTTGAATTTCCTGATCTTAGCCCCATTAGTTATGACTATGACCAAACAGATGACAAATCAGAAACACATAGTACCAAGCAATTACCTATGATTTTGTACTCCCTCCGTCCGGAAATACTTGTCATTGAAATGGATGTATCTAGATGTATTTTAGTTTTAGATACATTCATTTTCATCCATTTTGATGACAAGTAATTCCGGACGGAGGTAGTAGATCGTTAAGGTTAGGTGTGTCGAAGGTAGAGTGAGGTGTGTCTGTAGAACTAGTTTTTATCATCTCACTGTTTACATATGTAGGAACGCGGCGTAGAGAAGATAGGACCCTGACTAACTACATGGTAAAGGAAAATAGAAACATAAGAGGAATACAATAAGCAACACCAATTTTTCTAAAATTGGTAGTACTTCTCACTTACATATATATTTTCTTCTAATATCCGTGTCCTTGTGTGGATGAAGTTAACATTTCATAGTCCTAATGTCTGTCAGAAGAGTTTGACCTGTAATGACTCCCCACCATGTTTTTTTGTTTTCTTTTCAGTGTATCTTTTGTCACGTTAGCTTTCTGTCATTATTTTTCGGTTTAACTTGTCCAAAAGGGGATGGAGATTGATTATTGATGTTTAATTTGTGGTATTACTATCAGAGACTTGTACAGTTCTGCTCATGGACTGCATTTCTCAGGTAGAACATTTCCTCTGCATGTAAGCATGTAAAGTTTTACGTGCCACTGAAGAAAAATGCTGGTATTTTTTTCTATGATAATATATGAGTAAGATGCCTATTTAATAGGTTGCTCCACCAAGGAATAGGATGCCATCGAATGATCCCAATAGTGAATTGTCTGAAACCTAAACTTTCAACTTTTACATGTCGTCTTTGGTTGTTATGACGTTACTTCAAATTGCATCCACTTCCTGCTGGCCTTCAGGGCCGTATGTGAGAAACGAGAGTCCCGTTGGGATATCTGAGATTAGGTCTCGTGTAAAAGAAAATCAACTATGAAAACTTGAACACTATTTTATTATTCATACTGGTAGTATAATATTTTATAGAATTGCATATTTAAAAAAATAAGTTTTAAAGCACCAACTACTAATCTATGTTTTAGCGGAAATGTGACATCCTTTTGGCTTTTCCTTGTTGTAAAATCTTCAAAACTAATTTATGTGCTGGAGCTATAGCACAGTTAGTATCATCACCATGAACCCAGTCATGATTAGCATCGATAATTTGGTTTTTGAAAGAAACTTTTTTAAAGGTTTGTTGTCAATGTATAACAGTCCAGGGTCTGGAGTGTGTCGCTAGAGTCATTTACAGTATATCTGCACTTTGGCTGTGCAATACAATTATGACCTTTTGAGCTATTCTCTAATATTGACAAATTGCACCCTATTTGGTCTTCTTCCTAGCAACTGCAAAAACTAAGAGTTAGGGGAACATGAATTATATGGAGTACAACACTCCTTATTCTGTTAATCATTTCTTTCTAGAGAATGGTTCTGTTATTGATTATGCTCGCTGTTGTTCACTTATAGACGTCCAAATTCGTTCGTTGTTTGTAAATGTTCTTTTCGGTGGAATTATTATTTACGATGTTACTTCATCTGATTTTGGCGATTGACTGCATATCTTCTTCGCTTCAAATTAATTGGTTTTATCCATGATAACAAACTGTAATCAATTTTTCAGGATGCATATAAAGTTTGGTCAGAGTCTTTTGGTATGTATCCATTACCCCTGGTAAAGAGAGTGAAACTTTTTTGGAGCTCATTAAAAGGCTGGATTTCTGAAAACTTTCCTGAAGCACTGAGAACTTTGAGTAAAGGTGCTTCTGAGGCTCAGATAAGATCAGCAGAAGATGATCTTGGTTTCAAGCTTCCTATGCCCACAAAGCTATTGTACCGCTTTTGCAATGGTCAACTGCCTTTCAGTAGAAACCACTTCGAGGATGTACGCATGGCTCCTCTTGGCATAATAGGAGGCTATGTGTTTTATGATCACAGTGTAAATGTGCACTTGTCATCTCTTGAGCAAATGGTCGAAGAGACAAAAGAATTTAATCTCGACTTGGAGGAACAAGGTCTTCCCATTGGGCCCAACCTTGCATTAGTGGCAAGTTCATGGTATCATCCTAAAACATTTCTTCTCAATTGTTCAAGTGGTGAACTTTACGTTGGCACTGCCAACTTATCAGCTGGAGAAATGATGCCATGCGTGCCAAAATCATTGATAAAGCCAACTGATAGTGATATGCCCCAAGATGGATTACTTTTGTGGTTGGAAGAGCACCTTAGGCGCTTACAGAATGGCATGATCAAGATTCGCCCGCTTAAGACGTCGAGGTATATCTGCTTATATCCAGAAGCATCCCCATTGTGTTCGTCAGCAGTGACAAATGGTGTAGAGGTGATAAATCGTGACTTCCTAATATGGCATCATCATTTTATTAAGCTTGCTTGACTGTTCTTATTCATCACTTGCAACATTTCATCCCACTTGATTGCTTTCCGTGAGCAATGTTTCATGACATGCAGTAGACATTCTATATGGTCTCATTGGAGCATTGGGCTGACATTTCTGATGGTTATAGGTACGTGCATCTGCTGTGTTTGCGCCAGAACATCCTTATGGGGGGCATCCGGGAACATATCTGTACAGCTATTCCATCCGCCTGTCAGTTCCTGAGGCATGCATGCTAGGTGGAGTTTACTTTTCTTCCTGCCAGCTTCACTCACGCCACTGGATCATCCGATGTAAAGACACGGTTATTTCGGATGTGAATGGGGAAGGTGTTATTGGGAAGGTATGCTGGAAACAAAAAGGAAAACTAATTTCTGCATCTTGAATTCTAGTGGAGAGAAGTTATAGTTAATGTGGCTATTTATTTGGCTTTGTGTTTTGCAGTTTCCTTTACTTTTACCAGGGGAGGACGAGTTTGTCTATGAGAGCTGCACGCCGCTGAATGGCAGTAGTGGATCTGTGGAGGGCTCTTTTACATTTGTGCCTGGGAGGTATGTATGATCTACTCCCTCCGTCCCATAATATAAGAACGTTTTTGTGTCAAAAACGTTCTTATATTATGGGACGGAGGGAGTAATTCACAAGAGAAGTTTCAATCGAGAAAATGATGTCATTTTATTAGGCATTTGTAGCCAAACTGTGTTTGTTAAGGATTGGCAAGTGTTTGTGTGCCAACTAACCTAATCATCTTCTTCTTTTTTTCGTTCTGTCGATGCGTGATCTGACTGTTTTATCCTTTGGTTAAGGGTGACCCGACCAGAAGGAAAACCATTCGACGTCACGGTGGCTCCGTTCCCTCTGGAAGTACCCGACTACATCTTCTGAGCAATAGTATGTGCACCTAATAACAGTGTAGTGTCTTGGTAGAAACACTGAGCCTATCTCTAGTACTCTGTCTGCTGTAGCAAAGTTGCTCTGCCTGGAGTTGATCTTGTCGATGTAATGTAAACTAAAGGACGCAAATGGTTGTCGTGCGCCGACCTTCTTCCGGGTTCCTGGCTGTGGCCCTAAAGGAATCTGTAGCAGGTGGAGCTTGTTTGTTCATATGTGATGCGAGGTTGTGCCTTCCCTTGTTGAGGTGAAACGTAAGAGGGGATTGTTCCAAGGAACTCCTCTTTTGTCAGTGAAAACAGCAGGGTAGAGAATGACAGCCGTTACCACGGATGAGTTGATGCAAGAAATGGTTCTTTGGCTGTCATGTCCAGGTTTGTGTGGTTTAAACACTGATGCGATCGAAGCGCTGCTATTCATGACCGTGTTGTTTCAGTAGGCCATCCGTAATCCTACACCGATGTTCGTTTGTAATGTTTCCCCTATGGTTCATCACCACTGCACTGTTAGTTCAACACAACTTGTAATGCAAAGTTGATCTTTATCCCTTGTATGCAGTGTGAGTGGTCCATCGGATAGACAGCAACATAAGCAAATAGAAAGAGGACGGCTGTCACATCAGTATAATAGCTGTGCATTGTCTTTCTATATTTTGTTTATGTTAATCTACAACCTTCCTATAACCAGGACGCCTTCCAAAGAACTACAGAATCAGGTTTTGATGCAACATAAGTATCAGTAGAATATTGTTTCAAGTATCAAAGTACAAACGGCTCTACATACATTAGCTTCTCATAAAATACCACTTGGAATAGATTTCAAGTACTTCTTCTGAATAACATGCCAAGGATATTTGATCTGAAATCATTCCCTAGCAGCCTTATCATTAAATCAGATCCCAGTTGCCATACCATCTTCTTTGGTGATATTTCTTTCTCCCTTCCTCTTGTTACAACGCTCTTCTCTTCGGTTGTCGAGAAAATCTCCACAGCAGGCTCATAAATGATCCTCATTCCTTAAATGCAATTGCATTGCAAGAATCACGATGTGAAAACCACAAAGAGAGCATGAAGCATGATTTCCAACTTATCTCAGCAGCTAAGCACCGGGTATGTACAAGAAATTGTGACTAGAACCAGAACCTCATTTTTCTTTCTTTCTCTTGCCATTACTTGAACCAGAACCAAGGTATGCCGCGCGAAGAACCAAGCATTCTGAGCCATCTAGTCTGCACACAGTAACCAAGTTAGAATGTGAGATCAACATCATAAAAGCAACTCCTACAAAAGAAATGTAGAACCAGTAATTTCGCAGGACGAAGTAATGAACGATGGTTCTTGTGAGCACAAAAGAAGGATGTGCTAGTCAACCAACTCAAAATACACAACTACAGTTCGTTGATTCTACAGCCACATTGGCGTTTGAAGTGTGAAACTGGTGTGCACCCAGGATCAACTTCCCGTTGAAGGAAAAGAAGGTGCACTTTGTTGATATGAGCGGTCTATCATCCCTATTAAGCAGAGTTGTCATAGAACATCAGATAATAAGTTTTTTTTTCGCGTGGCAAAACATCAGATAATTCACGTGAAAAGCAATCCCAAGGTAATGCTTAAGCCCAATCCAATCTGCAAACAGATTTAGGACCCGAATGCAAAAAAAAAAAAAAAAAAAAACCTACCGGTTGAAACATTTCTGCAGCTGAAAATTCCGAAAAGGAGGCTGGACAGCTCTGGGTCAGTCTAGCCCCGCCTCTGCCTGCACCAACGATCAAGGTGGCAGAGATAACTGAGGTTGCTAGGACAGTCCTCCAGTAACCATGACAGGGCGCCAGTGCAGTGCGCGTCCGTGCGCATGCAGATGCATGTGAGCGTGAGCTGCTTGCTCCGGCCCGGCAATTACTACCACTTCCGTGGTTTGCATGGATCTGCAACGCAAACCGTTGAAGAAATTTCTGCGCATGCACGTTCGTGGGCATTCATTCATCGATCGATCACCTTTTGCCTCCGGCCTCCATTGAACATGATACATATGATATGAGCAGCTGTAAAGCACGCGAACCCAATCTAGCTTGGTAAACCGAAACATTCAACATTTCTCCAAGTACAAAGGAGGAGCTATCTAGCGCGGCAAATTTTAATTAAGCATCACGGCGATCACTTTTACGTACCACGTGATGTGCATGTGCTGTACTACCATGCATCGGCGGTGGCGCCAGAGCTAAAACCCTGTCGTGCCGTGTCAGCTTCAAAACTATATTTTGTTTCACGAGAAAAAAACTTAGTACAATTTTCGTCGAATATTAGCATTACTGAATACTGACAGAAAATTCTCAAGTTCAACTTAATTAGAAACAGTTCCAAGCTTCTTTCAGCAACAGTAGTACACTGTTAATTAAGACTTCTTCTAGACCGAGATCGACCATATATATATACACATGCATGCATGTATATATACACTGCTCAGGCGTACGTCCCTTGGATCAAGATCAATGAATGAATGGTCCAAATAGATTGGGACCATGCATCTTCAAATTTCTCTCGAAAGAGACTAGCTAGGATAATTTTTGCCATGTATTGAGCATCTGGATACGACCCAAACTGGTTCCAAAACACATATATAATCAAAATCAAACGACCCCCCAACCTCTACACTTCCACCTCCTTAAATAACGACGTAGCACCCTCAACTCCCTTCTCCTTAATTGTGCTCGGCTCGATCCAATGCGCCGACTCGCTACTCCAGCCGAATCATCCGTCCACTCGGGCTCGTAAATGCCTTCGCTCATCGACGGCCCGGGCTCGCTGCGGTCGCTGCTCCGGCCGGTCACCGACGAGCGCCGGACCAATAAGCACGGCGGCAGCACCGGCGGCGCCGTCGTGGGGCTCTTCAAGATGTTCAGGCTGGTGCCGATGCTCACCACCAGCACCGGCTGCAAGATGGCCGCGCTGCTCGGGCGGCACAGCGGCGGCGGCAGGGCCCTCCTCGCGGACCACGCGCCGGCGGTGACGCTCTTCGGGCACCGCCGCGGCCGGCTGAGCCTGGCCATCCACGAGGACACGCGGGCGCCGCCGGCGTTCCTCATCGAGCTGCCCATGCTGGCGGCCGCGCTGCACCGGGAGATGGCCACGGGCACCGTGAAGCTGGCGCTGGAGAGCGACACCCGCAGCGCGCGCCGGCGGCTGCTGGAGGAGTACGTGTGGGCCGTCTACTGCAACGGCCGCAAGGCCGGCTACGCCATCCGCCGCAAGGACCCGTCCGACGACGAGCGGCACGTGCTGCGCCTGCTGCGCGGCGTCTCCATGGGCGCCGGGGTGCTGCCGCCGCCGCCCGCCGACGGCTCCCACGGCCCCGACGGCGAGCTCACCTACATGCGCGCCCGCGTCGAGCGCGTCGTCGGGTCCAAGGACTCCGAGGCCTTCTACATGATCAACCCGGACGACGACGGCCGGGGTGGCGATGGCGCCGCGGAGCTCAGCATTTTTCTAGTGAGGAAGAAGTAAATAAAACAACTACGGAGTACTCATACTACTACGAATACTGTTTAAGCATATAGTAATATTTTTGTGTGAAGAGATAGAATGAATATATTATGCGCTATCGATTCGAATCAAACTGTGTCACCTTTCCCATACTTAAAAAAGTAAAGTAAAATGAAAACCAATTGAGACAGGATTTACATAAATTCAAAAAAAAAAGCTGAAACTTTGGGACATCGAACGTCATGACATTTTTGATGATCTTGCAAAGTTTTAGCTAAAAATAACACTCGAAGAGCACTCAAATAGAAAAACAAAATCATTGTTCAAAGTTTATGTACATTTTTGAGCAGTGGATTTTTTTGGTGAGGGCTCCACGAAGGTTATTTGTTGCTGAAACTTTGCAGGAACATCAAACCTTTGATAATCTTTGATCCCTGAAAATGTCAGATTTTTTTTATTGTGTCAATTTTTTATGAATTTACTGTTGATGAGGTTGTAGGGGCACCGGGAGCTGTTAGACATTTCTCAAACCAATTGTGTCATCCGAGTAAAATATGCGTGAGCGGTGTGTTACACAAATGTTTACCAACAATGGATGTATTCGTGGCATGGCAAAAGACCTGTCTCGTTTGTTTTGAAGATGAGCTCGGTTAGCTAGCGTCTTGTGAATTTCAACGTGCTAAACACTATTGCATGCCATAAATCGTGATGGGACAAATACATACTATGCCCTAATAATGGCAGATGTTGACACGAGGGGCCTGATTTTGAGTGCTTCGTTCGTAGTCCATTTTGATCATAACACTGGTGTGGCCCCAATTTTGGATACATTAGTGAAGAATTTCTTTCGAGACAACATAGATTAGAAGAAATAGTACCCCCCCCCCCCCCGCCATTTGAACATTGTCAAGGTCGAACGCTGAATAAAGTCAACCACGGTACCGGGGCTCCAATCTTGCATCAAGATCCGTGATAAGTAAAGAGCCAACCTTGTTTGTCAATTTGTTGAAGTAAATGATGGATTGTTTCGTGATGTTTGCCGGTTTTCGCTTCTTCCCCAAGAAAAGCTTGGGCTTGTTTGCTGCAGTGTTTATTCCCTTGGGTCTGCATACATAAAGTATTGCTCCAGATACCTTCAAAAAAGTAAATGATGGAATTGTTTCGTGATGTGCTCTATACCGATTATTCTTTTATTCAATGAATAATATGTTATGTATACGCCACACAAAAAGGACAAACATTATGTTATATGCATGTGATCCAAGTATATTTTTATTCAATAATACGTTATGTTATACGCTACACAAAAAAGACAAAATCCGGCCCAAAATCAACCAAAAAACAAGCCCATTTTTCTTGTATTTGTCTCTTTTTTTTGTATATCTCGCATACAAGCACAGATGTTGATAAAATTTTGCACATCTATACTACACTTCTATATATGCATGTACACAGTTTTTTTTTTTTGAGCCGTATAAATTTTTAACTTATATAAATGGGCTGCACAGCTCCAAATGGACTTATCGAGCTACATGTTTGCTTCTTAGAGCTCGTTTGTTCTAGGAATCAGCATCCAAAGTCGGAACAAATAACAGGTTGTCGATACCAAATTGAAATATTTGCACACAATCATCATCAAGATAACCTCAAATGGAGAAGTGCTCAACATGTAAGCCGTGTGCCTCGTCAAGGCGAACAACTTGCTATATGGCATCTTCATCCAAGATCATAAAACGACCTCCAGAACCAAAACAATGGACCGTACAAAGTTGGGTCAGTACATCCCAAACTACATGTCTGAATCCATCTTTATTCTAAAATTGGCTCCTAATGCAGCATCAACATTAAGCCATGTCACCGTGAAAAGAACATTCATTGGGTTATATCGAGGATCAATCACGTATCTTAGATCTAGGGTAGTTGGGGCCAACGAACAGTCATGTCCTTTTTGGTTTAAAGGCACATCCCTTGGTGAAAAGATGTATCTTTATGAAATGACACGTCTCTTAGTGAAAAATTGTCTTTGTGAATAGATATGTCCCTTCATGAAATAATGTATGTGTCCTCTTCCAGCGTGTCTTGCGCACCACACGGTGATTTGTTTGTGTGCGAACAAAGGTTACCACTAAATATGATGCTAAAAACTCTCCAAAATGACACTAATGTTTACGGATTGTCGAACAAACTCACAAATATCTCCTCTAAACAAGATCAGACATGAACTGGTTCAAATAGAGCAACTGGTAAACAATCTAAGGAGCTTAGTTCTCGTTGGGTTTCATACAGCATACATAGAGAACCAGAGTAATAGTATTAGAGGAAACTTTTGCCTGATCAAATAAAAATTGCCCGACCATAAAAATAGTACTATTAATGTATGATTTTTTAACCACGGAGGAGAACTGTCTGTATATTACTCTGTCTTGTTTCATTCCTTGCTTCCACCCAGGTGTGTGAAATTAGCATTGTAATCTGAAGTGCGGAACACAAACAATGTCCCTGGAATTTAAACTTGTATCACCAACAGAGTAGGAAGAGATGGAAGCACTCACTGTGAGACTCTGAATTCAGAGCTCCAGAAAGAAGACACACAGCGAATTTACCATGATGCACCAAAATCACTTTATTTCTACTTCATCATTGGATTGAGCGCATCCAGCGTTAAACTATGGATCAAGCCGCACCGGCCAAAGGCCAAACAATTTGTCACCTAAAGAACAAGAGAAAAGACACATCAATTTGTCACCTAAAGAACAAGAGAAAGACGCCGACTTCTAAAGGAAAATGTGGTCCCTGCTTCGCCAAATTTTACCAAAATTCATCATGTTATCGCAGACTTGACCAAATTTTGGGTCTGCAATGGATGTTTGACAAGGTTTTAGGCATGCTATATATGTGATATGACATCAACTGTTTTTCTTTTCTTTTTCACCGAAACATAAGAATAATCCAGTTCCCATCATCATTGTCAGGACACACGCTTGATCCAAGAATCAGAGTGTTGATCCAAACAACCACATGCACAAGTATGTGCTCTGTACACACTGTACAACAGGCACTGTTGCCACAAGGGAGACCTAGACTGCGAAACTGATCTTGGTGGCACAGAGATAAGAGCACAAGGTGAACAATCCTGCTGCAGTGGGCATTGATCATAACAGATCCATGAGACCATACAGTGGACAGAACCCAAGCCCACATATACATATCATTTCAAACCAGAAGCACAAAGTCGGTGATGACCAAGCTCGCCATTGATATCGTGCTACATCAGTCATCTTCCTCCAGGTCACTGAAAGATATATCCTCATCGTCGCCTACTATTGGAATGTGCGTGCTTCCTGGACCACCCGTGTCCTCTTCCAACCATTCATCCTCATCATCATCACAGTCATCGCTATGGGCCTTCTGAATGACAACTCTTGATTGCTTGCTGAGGTCACTCAATGGCCATTTCCGTTGATCTTCCGATGGAGCACTGTCTTCAAATTGTACACACTGCTCATTTGCTACAACATCATCTGTAATTGAGTCAGGTGTTTTTTCTTCAGTGCTAGATTGTGAGAACTCAGTGGCATGCTCTTTAGAGGGAGTGTGAATGGTTTCTTCCATCCTAGATTGTGAGAACTCAGTGCCATCTCTTAATACCGGCATAAGCTGTACAGGTATGCCGCTGCTGATTTTATCTGAAGGAACAGCTCCGGCATCACTAACTGTATCTTTTGCTAGCGCTTCCAGAGGAATCGATTCAAGTATACCATAATCTACATTGCCCAAAGCTGTGGGTTGATCTTTTAATACGCTGACCACCTCTACAGGAATAGGTACAGTACCATCTGCATTACTGAAAGTCAGAGCTACTGTGTCTTCATTGCTCTCTAGCTTTGTCTTATGGTGCAAATTTTGTGACAACTTCTCTCTAGCTTCCAAAATCTGTGCAGTAGAAAAAAAGGGTAATAAGAAATTCGCCACCAAAACAATGTGATGCCACCAACTTTTCTATTGTGCAATCGTGAAGCATCGACCATCAGTCAATATATTTATTTCTCAAGCAAGCATATGAACATTAAAATGTCTTAAACTACTATCACGCATTAGTTTGAAAACTAGCACTTCTCAGTCTCATTATGAAAAAAATAATGTTCCAGTATCTGTAGAGCCTGCTTTGTATGCTAGCAAAAATTTCCAAACGGGTAAATTTTGAAGCCAAACATTTGTGGCTAGACAAGTTTTGGCACGGCAAATGTTGATAGCAAACCAAGAAGACTCCTAGTGACACAATATTAACTTGATCTCTAGTCTGCACCTTCAGTGTCCAACATTTCTCTTGATTCACTTTATATTCCATTCCAATACTTCGAAGCCATGAACAAATATCACAAGGAAAGAAAACTAAAAGGTTGAAATAATAAGTACCCGGTACCATTTAATGAAACAAAACAACCAGTAGAGAATAGATAAACTCAAATGCATCTGCTCATTTTAGATATGGAACAGAAGTGACCACCGTATAACAATATGATTTAGAGACTCGGAACTGAACCTATTGAAATACAATAATACCTAAAATTAGGCTAGCCACTCGATCACCATGTTCGAATTCAGTGGCAAGTAACTATTGCAACGAATCACTTTGTCCAAATTAGTAACTTCAGCTTAACAAGCCTATTTTGCTACTCCCTCTCCCAAAATATAAGAATGTGTTTAACACTACACTAGTGTCAAAAACGTTCTTATATTATGGGACGGAGGGAGTATGAAAATAGGCCATCAACTTTATATAAAACCTTTTCAACATCTAGAATACCAAATCAATGACATTATATTCATCTTGAAATATATTTTCATATGGTATATACTTGGTATTGTAGATATAGATAACTTTCTCTATAAACTTGATTAGATTTTGTGAAATTTGACTCTTAAGGAAACCAATGCGCGCTATATTATGGAACAGAGGGAGTAGTATTTAAAAAAAATGATTCACCATTTCTAGTTTTAACATAATTCAGATGAAGAACGAACGTGGGAACATGCAGTTAACACATAAACCAGTTATTAAGTTTAAGCTTTGGTAAAGGTTTGGTAAGCTTAGCTCCACAAAGAGAGAAGCTCCGAAGCAAGCACATAAGCACAGAGTTTAAGAATAATGCGAGACGTCGATTAGACAATCAAATGCCAAACACAACAAAAGGTAACAACATAATCTCCCCAATGGCGTGTCACCGCGAACTTCCATGATTCCCAAATACAGCAGATACAAAATATATGCCCATAATAGTGGCCGCCTGACAAGTGACAACTAATCTGATTTCACATCAGATTTCCGGTCATATACACCCGTCGGCCAATAAATCATAAGTAAGCCATTGTGACCCAGATGAAGCATGAAATCAAGGGAAATCACCTGAGGAGTAGAAAGAAGCTCGGCTTCCTCCTTTGTGAGCTTAGGGTGCAGTAGCACAAAGTATATCTTCCAGAAGCAGCCCTCGCTCATGTGGCTTGGGCAGAGTTCGATCCTCAGATCTGCCAGCTCCGGCGCCATGCTCTCGACGGCCAGCGCGTGGTCTTGCTGCGCATCACTAATGTCAAAATCTGCACTTAAACCAACAACACGGGAGAATCACAGATCAATCAAGATTACAAAGAAGTACTACTACGAAGATGAAAGGTCCTTAGAGGCAAACGAACGCACGAACCATCCGAGTCCGAGTCGTCGGGGAGAAGGGGGAAGTCCAGCCAGAGCTCGGGCCGCATGGCGGCGTCCCGCGCGAAGGCGACCACGTCCTCGGTAGCCCCGGCGGCCTCCGACCCGCCCCAGTATTCGTCCGGGTGCAGTAGAGAGGAGGCGTTCTTGGCGAGATCTGCCACGGCCTGGCGGCCCGGGAGCCGCGCGAGCCCCAGGCGGAAGCGTCCCGCAATCTCGGCCGGGTTCAGCCCGCGGGGTGCACCGCCGTTTCCTGCGGGAGTGGGCGCCGCGAGGAAGGAGGCGAGGCCCTGGAACCGGTGGGCGAGGGCGTCGGTGAGCTCCGAGAGGTCCTCGCGGACGCCGCGAGGGGATGAGCCCGGGGAGGTGGAGCCGGAGGCGCGGGGGTCTTCGCCGTCCGCCTCAGGGCTGTCGGGGGAGAGGAGGGAGTTGGCGATGGAGCGCGCGAGCCAAGACATTGCCGGCGGCCGCCGCGATCGCGACGGCGACGGCGGGAGTCGGTGACTTGGGTGGAGGGTGCGTGACTGATGGTGCGTCGTTTCCGTGCGCTGTCTGTTCACTGTCGGGTGGCGCCTACCCGCATCAGTATATAATAATAGGGACACGTCATCTAAAAAACCAGAGGCATGCTTTTTTTTTCAGAATCAATAGCTTTTTTTTTTAGAAAAGAATCAATAGCTTTTACTCCATCCGTTCCCAAATACTTGTCTATCTAGGCATTTCAAATGGACTCAACATACGGATGTATGCAGATATATTTTAAAGTGTAGATTCACTCATTTTGCGCCGTATGTAGTCACTTGTTGAAATCTCTAGAAAGACAAGTATTTAGGAACGGAGGGAGTAGTATATATTACCACCTCTGCATCATAATACATACTTGTCGTTGGAAGAAACTAATACAAGTTCCCCCAACAAGTATTATGGTACAGATGGAGTATTAAGAACGCGGGATTACATTTATTTGATACACGAGCCGTAAAGAAAGATGGGACATAATTAATTGAAAGACACCGCCTTCTAGAGGAATTACATTGTTAGCTCTGCCTCCTAGAAGCTAAATCTCATATGGAAAATAAATCCCCAACCTTTAGCCCACGTGTCGCGGGCGAATCGGGTGGTGGCGGCGGCCGCCAAACTCCTTCCTCACTTTTTTTTGGGACGGAGTCGCAAGGGCAAAGCCCCTCATGGTGGATGGCGGCGGGGCTCTCCTTCCCTTCGCGCCTGGATCGATGTGATGGGGGAGTTCATCCAGGACGGAGCGCTGGGCTCGCGTGGGGTGCGGCGCGGGGCTCGGCCACGACAAAGACACGCATGGTCTTCTGCGGCGGTCTTTGCTTTCGAGGCGGCTTGGTGGTCAAAGGGACGGGCGGGCGTGCCTGGCGGCAAGAAGCAGCAGCGTGGTAGATGTAAGGTAATTATCCCCAAGGTTAATGCCAGGACAATTTGCATTATTACTTAAGAGCTCATTATCTAAGCAGGCAAATAAATTTGCAGAACCTATATTTTAACCTCTTGGGATCTCTAAATCCTTCTTCTGCTTCAATTCCTGAGCTTTGACCAAAGCAGGTTTCCCATCTCTTTTGATTCTGTCACTCATCCTGGTAGCCTCCACAGGCCCCCACTCTTTGATCCCAGCGGGTTTCTCTTTTGTCTTGAGGGCAACAATCTTGACTATAGTTTGAGCTTCAGCAGCATCAAACATGGGTAACAATTGCTCACCAAAATTTTCAGTAGGTTTTTTCTTCACCACTTCCAGATAGCTCTTGGTCAGTGGAGCCCCCTGAATTTTTGAAAAAATAAACCTCTCTAAAGTGGCTCCATGCTTAGGAGTATTGTGGGTCTGCATATTCTTAGATCTGGATCCTCTAGGAGCAGCAGAGGGCCTTGGGGTGTTAATGTTCTTATTAGCCAATTTCTCATTCTCGGTCTTCATTTCTTCCCCCAACAGGTCATCATCAATGTTGGCATTTTTATCATCTAACAACTTGTTACTAGCAGGGTCAGAAGGGTTCTCAGAGTTGGAACTATCATTAGTATCTTTCTCAACTTCAAACCTCAGCAAATACAGCTCATGATGAATTTCCACTACCCTATCAGCGTGTATCTTGCTTGGATCTCTGACAGCCACTTGAATTCTCAACTTCTCATAAAAGCTTCTGAAAATCATGTGCCAATCCACATTGACCAACACACCCAAAATGGTACCAACTTGAGCAATGACATTCCAGTTGATTCACTTTGGAGGGAGCCCTTCCACAACCACCCAAGTCTGTGTCAATGTATCATAGGCATGCATCTCTCCTTCCCAATTCATGAAGGAGATAGTAACACCTTTTTTCTTCAGGTTTATGGAAGGGTACTCAACAAGCTCAGTAATTTTCTTGTTGGGAGGAAACCTTACCAATAATCTGTTTTTGGCATATGGTCTTATCTGCCATGGCCAATTAGTCTTCCACATATCTGCAAAGCACTGCCCCAGCTCTTCTCCAGTAATGTCACCTTCCTCAACAATAACCAAGCCCACATTGCCAAAATTTAGCCACTCACTCTTACTAATCTCACAACCTCGGTATGGAAGAAATCAAACCTGTGTAGCACTGCCCCAGTAGTGAGCATCAGAATATGGCTTGTACCAAGTGGGGCACACATCCATATGATGGCCAGGGGTCTTGCAAATGAACAGATCTTAGGAACAGTGCACATCCCCACAAAATGTCCAGGGAGGCCACAATTGTAGCAGATAGCTCCAATGGACTTAGGGTCCACATTAAAAGCCGCACTTCCTTCCCAAGCACTGCTTTTTTGCCCCTGATTTGCAGTAGTTTCCACAGACCCCCCTTGTTTGCTAGGGTTTTTCTACTTCTTCTTGTTTTTGCTAGAACCAGAGGGCATAGCATGTCCACTCCCACTAGATGTACTTCCAGTGTTGTGAGGCACTTGTTGTTGATAAGGCACCAAACCCGGCTCACTGTCCCATACCTTGCAATTGGGTGTTCCACCCTCCTGGTGGATACCCAGCAAACATCTGACCAGGGGGAATCATATGAGAAGGCTGTGCCATGGGAACAATTGGTGGTCTGGAGTATATGGAGATGGGGGAGGGGGCAGTTGTGCAATTCCAGGAGGCCGAGCAGGTTGGTGCTGGTCCTCCCCTTCCCCTACTAGTATGGGGTTGGCAGTCCCAATCTACCACGTCTCATTACGCCCTGTGCATGCAGCATATCTTCCCCCTCCACGCGAACTCTGATCTCTCCCACCCCCAGCCATCCCTTTGACAACAAAAGCGAAGGGGATTTCCCCGTTCTTCTGGCCCAATGATCTCTGGAGCAGCTAAATTGCTTCAGGATAGGTAGGTAATCTGACGATCCAACTAATAGCAGTCCTTAGCAGTGAACTCACCTCTAGCAAATAGATCTTTCCTAACCCAGACCACTGAATTGGGAATATCACTACGACGGTGGTGGCGAATCCTAGCTTGGGATTGGGATGGCGGCCTGTCCACAGTACTGTTATATCTAGCAGAAGATGCCTTCTATCGGGGCGCCACCACTCGATGCTCATGGGAGGTGCTGGCCAACCAGGGTACGCCAGGTGTCACCTGGGCAGCCCTCCCCTCAGGATATCCCCTGACAAGTAGGGCCCTACGGCAGTGATAGGCTATTCCATTGACCGTCCTCACCGGAGACGTCGTCACCAACGCCGTCACCAACCCGCACGTCACCAACGCCGGCGGCAACCCGCACGTCGCCCTCCGCCCCCATGCACCACTCGAATCGGAGAAGCAGGCGGTGTGGATTGGGCACCAGAACAACCCAAGTCCACACCAATCAATCTGAATTCTCCCTGAATAATCTCCATCTCCTCCTCTGTTCTCGCGATTGAGATTCCGCCTCTGAAAGAACATGCGGTGCCCCCATGTTTGGTTTTGGTAATTGATGAAAATCTCTATGGACTAATAGTTGCCTTGAGTTATATTTGAAGGTTTTGTCCATAGGCTTTTCTTGAAGTCCATGTGTTGGTTTCAAGGAGTTTATGAGTTGACCAAGGTGCTATTAAGGAATTATCCAAAGATTGGTCATGTGAGTGTTGAGCTTATTGCAAGCATGTCTTGAAGAAGAAGACTGTGTGATCATTCATGTTTACCTTCAAGACATCATCCAAATGAAGAGAGTTGGAAAGATTCAAGGTTGATCAAGACTAAGTCAAGAGTGAATCAAGTTGATCAACTCACAAAGCATAGAAGATGTACCGAGAGGGATCAAGTGATCCCATGGTATGGTAAGCATTGTCAATTACGCTCTGTGTACTAACCCATGGTCTTCATGAGGGTTCTTTGTGGGCTTAGGATGCGGTGTGCAAGTTCAAGTGATGCATCATGAAGAGATCAAGTGCTTGAAGCTTGCTGCCCATTGTGGTGAAAATGGACTTGTGAAGATGAGCCGAAGAGTGGCTCACCCATAGTGGACTATGGGGGAGCAATCATCTAGTCTTCATCGAGCCAACGCAATCAAGAAAGGTGGTCCAACTTGAGGGAGTCAAGATCGTCATCATCTAGCTCAAGTGGACCATGTGCAAGGCAAAGGTTTTCCCTTGATAGTTTTCTATTTTACCGGTCTCATGGTGGTAGTTGGGAGACCGGGTTATAGGATCGTTTGCCGTACTATCAAGGGGGGCTCTCAAGTTGGTAGCTTGATCGTATCGTTAGTAGAGAGCTCAAACCATTGCATCCTTGCATCATGTTTCTTGGTTCTTGTTTGGTTCTCTTTGTGAGTCTTAGAGCTTATGGTCATCTTGATGACAAGCTTGAGTTCATCGTATTCGGAGTCCGTTTGCAAAAGTTGTGGCAGTTTTGGTGTTCTGAAAAGGCTGTAACGGTACTACCGAGAATTGGAGCGGATGTAATTTTTTACTACCGCTCCAGAGCAGTACTACCGCGGCTCCTACAGCGGTAGTACCGCTCCGGACCAAAAACTCGTCCCAAGTCATGCGGTGGTAGGCCCGGATGTAATTTTTTAGTACCGCTTGCAAGCAGTAGTACCGCTACCCTTAGCAGTAGTACCGCTACCCCTAGCGGTAGTACCGTGAGGTCAAGTGGTACTACCGCTCCAACGGTTCTCCTGGCCTTTTTGCCTCCTCGTTGTTGTGTTTCAAAGGGGTACTACCTAGCGGTAGTACCGCTCCTTGGAGCGGTAGTACCGCTCTGTGCGGGCTGTGAGCATAACGGTTGGATTTTTTCCCACCTATAAAAGGGGGTCTTCTTCCCCAATGAACCTTATCCTTTGAGCTCGTGTTCTTCCGCATTGTTGACCTTCTTCGAGCTTGCTAACTCTCAATCCCTCCATGGATTCTTGCTAGTTTTTGAGGGAAAAGAGAGAGGAGATCTAGATCCACATTTCCACCAATCACTTTCTCCTCTATGTAAGGGGAACCCATTGGACCTAGATTTTGGAGTTCTTGGTGTTCTCCTTCTTGTTCTTCCTCTCATCTTCCTCCCTAGCATTAGTTGCTTCAGTGGGATTTGATAGAGAAGGACTTGGGCACTCCGTGTGCCCTTGCCATTGCATTTGGTGCATCGGTTTGAGTTCTCCACGTGATAGGTGGCAGTTACAAGTTGAGAAGCTTATTACTCTTGGGTGCTTGGTACCCTTGAGCTTATTACTCTTGGGTGTTTGGACACCCTAGAGCTTGTTCCTCTTGGGTGCCTTGGCGCCCTAGACGGTTGGTGTTGTTCGAAGCACAATCATTGTGGTGTAAATCTCCGGGCAAGCATCGGGGTCTCCAATTAGGTTGTGGAGATCGCCCCGAGCAATTTGACGGGTACCGGTGACCACCCCCAAGGGTTGCCAAAGTGTACGGGTTCGGTGACCGCCCCCAAGGGTCGCCATTTATGCAGGTTCGATGACCGCCCTCAAGGGTCCCTTAGTGGAATCACGACATCTTGCATTATGCGAGGGCGTGAGGAGATTACGGTGGCCCTAGTGGCTTCTTGGGGAGCATTGTGCCACCATACCGCTCCAAACGGAGATTAGCATCCGCAAGGGTGTGAACTTCGGGATACATCGTTGTCTCCGCGTGCCTCGGTTATCTCTTAACCGAGCCCTTTACTTATGCACTTTACTTTGTGATAGCCATATTGTTCTTTGTCATATATCTTGCTATCACATAGTTGCTTATCTTGCTTAGCATAAGTTGTTGGTGCACATAGGTGAGCCTAGTTGTTTTAGGTTTTGTGCTTGACAAATTAACCGCTAGGTTTATTCCGCATTTGTTCAAGCCTAAACCATAATTATTTTAAAGCGCCTATTCACCCCCCCTCTAGGCGACATCCTCGATCTTTCAATTGGTATCAGAGCCTCGTCTCTCTTTTTAGGGCTTAACCGCCTAGAGAGTAAAGATGTCGACTAGGGGATTAGGACTCTCTGACACTCTTAGTTTCTATGGCACAAATTTTGATGTTTGGGTAATTTGCATGCTTAATCTCTTTAGGGTCATGGACCCAAATTTAGAGTGAATTGTAGATATGGGTTTTTCTCCTCCAAAGGATCCCCAAAGACTATCTTTAGAGGATGAGAAAAACTCTTATCTCAATGCTCAAGCTTCTAATGTGCTTTTCGATGCTTTGAGCAATGTAGTTATATTTCAACTCATGCCGTTCCGGGATGCTCATGAGTTGTGGACGAAGCTTCATGATAAATATGGTGTGTCCAAGATTTATAGGGATGATTGTTCTCCCTCCACCTCCGGCCGTATAGTCTTCTCAACTTCTTCTACTTCACCTACATGTGGTTTTCCACAAGGTAATGATATGGTGAGTAGTGTTGGTCATTGCAATGATGACAGTATGCTTATTCTGGATGATTCTTCATCACTATGTTATTGCAATAGTCCTTCTTTGGACTTTAACACTTCGAGCACCTTACATGTTGCACATGCTCGTGTTGGTAGTCCTTGCATATCATGTAGAAATTGCTTGCTCAAATCTCATGATGATATGCTTGCTATGTCTTGTTGCCATGATAAAAAATGTATCTCTTTCCTCGAGTTGTTGTGCTAACAATGTAGAGGAAACTCAACACTCCATGGAACAAGATGTGGTCTTGAATGGTGCTTCAAGGGATCCTACATCATCATCTATTGCATTTTGCCTTATGGCCAAGGCCTGAAAGGTATCTCCCTCTTTGAATCCCAATATATCTTGTGATGATATTGATGATGGCAAGAATGATGATGATGTTTATTATGATGAAGGGAATTATAATGTTGCCTCCTTAAAAATTAAGGGGGAAATGGTTTTTAAAGCTCTTCATAAAAATAAAATTGCTCGTTCCAACTTCATGGAAATTATGTCCATTGCCATTGAGGGCAAGAAATATATTGAGGAGTTGGAATCTCATCTCGAGGAGCATGAGGTCACCATTGAGAAAATGGAAGGTCATGAGCGTGATTACGCTAATGATATTGCGAACCTCTCTCAAGCTCTTGAACTTGAACAAACCACCAAGGAATCTCGTGAGGAGACTTTTGCTCTAGAATTATCTAGAGTAAGGGAATCACATGATAGAGCTCTTGAGGTGGCCAATGATTTTGAAACTAAAAATGAGGAGCTTGAAGTTGCACATGCTAAACTCCTTGAGGACTTTGAGCACCTCAAAAATGGCTCAAGGGTCATTAAGAGTGAGCTCATCAAACTCACCGAGTCTCATGCTCAACTTAAAGCTCCATATTCAAAAGAGCTTGCCAAGTTGTCTTCTCCTCTTGTTGCTAATGATGATTCTTGTGCTACTAACTCTATCTCTTGTGAAGCATCCATATTGAAGGAGAATGTTGAGCTATGGGCTCAACTTGAGTTGCTATCTAGCAAATATGGGAAATTGGAAGAAAGTCATGAAAGCTCTCAAACTCTCATGATGATCTTCTAGTATCCCATAATGTGCTAAAGATAGCTCATGAGGCCATGCTTGCTAAGGTAACATCTAGTGAGCCTCATGTGGATACTAGCACTACATCTAGTCAAAATGCTATATTGCCATGTGCTAGTCCTTGTAATTCATCTACTCATAGTGTTGGTACATCTTGTGATGAATTCCTTTCCTTGCCTGGTTGCTCAAACGATGAAGCTTATACTTTCTCTAGTACTTGTGTTGAGACTAACCATGTAGAGGAAATCAAAGAGCTCAAGGCCCAAGTCACTTCTTTGAAGAAAGACTTGGAAAAGTGTCATGAAGGGAAATCCACACTCAACAATATCTTGAGTGTGCAAAAATCCCCCAATGACAAAGGTGGACTTGGATTCAACTCCAATAAGAAGAAGAAGTCCAAGATGAACAAAAAGAAGGGCCAAGAACAAGTCAAGAATTCGGCCAAGATTGTTTGCTTCAAGTGCAAAATTGAAGGGCATCATGTTAGATCTTGCCCATTGAAGAAGAAGGCCATTAGTGACAAGCAACAAGGGAAGAGGCCACAAGTTCAATCTCATGCTCAACCTCAAGTTGAAGAAAGGCCACTTCCCAAGAAGACTCAAGCTAATGCTTCTCTTGTGGAAAAATCAAGTGAGAAGAAAGTGAAGAGTAGACGTTGCTACTTATGTCATGAGAAAGGTCACGTTGCTTCTTCATGCACTAGTGGTAACTTATCCAACCCAATTATTATTGATGATATCTATTCTCTTGGGAAGGGTAAGGTTGGCAATGTGTTTGTCAAGTTTGTTGGTACTCAAAGTGGTGTCAAGAAAAGAACCATTTGGGTAGCCAAGCCTATTGTGACTAACCTCTTAGGACCCAACTTGGTTGGGGACCAACAATCTCAAACTTGATCAATAGGTGTTGATGGAGGGCATTGGAGACTTGGCTACATTATGAAGAATTAAGGAGACTTCATCATTCCTTTTGTCTCAAGCCAAGTCAATTGGATTATCAAGTTTCTATCTTATATCCAATGTGCCTCCTTGCGGTAACTTGTACTTTAATTGTTTACATTGAAAGTTACTTGCCCCCTTGCATGTTTTGGTTTTGTTCCTTGCATGTGTTTGTATATGTTGTGCTTCCAACTTGCTTGTCTTGAGCAATCAAGTTTGTGTGCGTTGGTTTGCACATCATGTACGTGTGTGTTGTGCGTTGAGCCTTTATGCTTCTTGTTTGCATCCTAGTGTTGGGGAACGTAGTAATTTCAAAATTTTCCTACGCACACGCAAGATCATGGTGATGTATAGCAACGAGAGGGGAGAGTGTTGTCTACGTACCCTCGTAGACCGAAGCGGAAGCGATCACAACGTAGAGGAAGTAGTCGTACGTTCTCCTCGCGATCCGACCGATCCCGGCGCCGTTACTCCGGCGCCCCGAGTTCTTGACACACGACAGCTCGATGGCGTCCCTCGTACTCGATCCAGCCGAGTGTCGAGGAGAGTTCCGTCGACGACGGCGGCAGTGACGATCTTGATGTTCTACGGCGCAGAAGCCGCCTAAGCTTCATGACGATATGACCGAGGTGGAATATGGTGGAAGGGGCACCGCACACGGCTAAGGAACGATCCGTAGATCAAACTTGTGTGTCCTAGCGTGCCCCCTTGCCTCCGTATATAAAGGAGGGAGGGGGGAGGTGCGGCCGGCCCAAGGGAGGCACGCCGGAGGAGTCCTACTCCCACCGGGAGTAGGACTCCCCCTTCCTAGTTGGAGTAGGATTGGGGAGGGGAAGAGAGAAGGGCGCCGCCTCTCCTTGTCCTATTCGGACTAGGGGAGGGGCGCGCCACCCCCTGGCCGCCCTTCCTCTTCTCCCTCGTGGCCCACTAAGGCCCAATAGCCCCGGGAGGGTTCCAGAACCCGGTTTTCGGTAAATCCCGATTTCACCCTAACCATTCGAACTCCAAATATAGGCTTCCAATATATCAATCTTTATGTCTCGACCATTTCGAGACTCCTCGTCATGTCCGTGATCACATCCGGGACCCCAAACTTCTTCGGTACATCAAAATACATAAACTCATAATATAATAGTCATCGAAACCTTAAGCGTGCGGACCCTACGGTTCGAGAACAATGTAGACATGACCGAGATACGTCTCCGGTCAATAACCAATAGCGGGACCTGGATGCCCATATTGGCTCCTACATATTCTACAAAGATCTTTATCGGTCAGACCGCATAACAACATACGTTGTTCCCTTTGTCATCGGTATGTTACTTGCCCGAGATTCGATCGTCGGTATCCAATACCTAGTTCAATCTCGTTACCGGCAAGTCTCTTTACTCGTTCCGTAATACATCATCTCACAGCTAACTCATTAGTTGTAATGCTTGCAAGGCTTCAGTGATGTGTATTACCGATAGGGCCCAGAGATACCTCTCCGACATTCGGAGTGACAAATCCTAATCTCGAAATACGCCAACCCAACATCTGCCTTTGGAGACACCTGTAGTACTCCTTTATAATCACCCAGTTACGTTGTGACGTTTGGTAGTACCCAAAGTGTTCCTCCGGCAAACGGGAGTTGCATAATCTATTGGGGAACGTAGTAATTTCAAAAAAATTCCTACGCACACGCAAGATCATGGTGATGTATAGCAACGAGAGGGGAGAGTGTTGTCTACGTACCCTCGTAGACCCGAAGCGGAAGCGATCACAATGTAGAGGAAGTAGTCGTACGTTCTCCTCGCGATCCGACCGATCCGGCGCCGTTACTCGGCGCCCGAGTTCTTGACACACGTGCAGCTCGATGACATCCCTCGTACTCGATCCAGCCGAGTGTCGAGGAGAGTTCCGTCGGCCTGACGGCGGCGTGGCGATCTTGATGTTCTACGGCGCAGGGCTTCGCCTAAGCTTCATGACGGTATGACCGAGGTGGAATATGGTGGAGGGGGGCACCGCACACGGCTATGGAACGATCCGTAGATCAAACTTGTGTGTTCTAGGGTGCCCCCCTGCCCCCGTATATAAAGGAGGGAGGGGGGAGGTGCGGCCGGCCTAGAGGAGGCGCGCCGGAGGAGTCCTACTCCCACCAGAGTAGGACTCCCCCTTCCTAGTTGGAGTAGGATTGGGGAGGGGAAGAGGAAAGGGGGCGCCGCCTCCTTGTCCTATTCGGACTGGGGGGAAGGGGCGCGCAGCCTGCCCTGGCCGGCCCCTCCTCTTCTCCCTCGAGGCCCACTAAGGCCCATTTAGTTCCGGGGGTTCCAGTAACCTCCGGTACTCCGATAAATTCCGTTTTCACCCGAACCATTCGAACTCCAAATATAGGCTTCCAATATATCAATCTTTATGTCTCGACCATTTCGAGACTCCTCGTCATGTCCGTGATCACATCCGGACTCGAACTTCTTCGGTACATCAAAATACATAAACTCATAATAACCGCATGGAAACCTTAAGCGTGCGGACCCTACGGTTCGAGAACAATGTAGACATGACCGAGACACGCCTCCGTCAATAACCAACAGCGGGACCTGGATGCCCATATTGGTTCCTACATATTCTACGAAGACCTTTATCGGTCGGACCGCATAACAACATCGTTGTTCCTTTGTCATCGGTATGTTACTTGCCCGAGATTCGATCGTCGGTATCCAATACCTAGTTCAATCTCGTTACGCAAGTCTCTTTACTCGTTCCGTAATACATCATCTCACAGTTAACTCATTAGCTGTAATGCTTGCAAGGCTTGATGATGTGTATTACCGAGAGGGCCCAGAGATACCTCTCCGACAATCGGAGTGACAAAACCTAATCTCAAATCGCCAACCCAACATCGCCTTTGGAGACACCTGTAGTACTCCTTTATAATCACCCGATTCGTTGTGACGTTTGGTAGCACCAAAGTGTTCCTCCGTAAACGGAGTTGCATAATCTCATAGTTACAGGGAACATGTATAAGTCATGGATAAAAGCAGTAGCAACATACTAAGCGATCGTGTGCTAAGCTAATGGAATGGGTCATGTCAATCGATCATTCTACTAATGATGTGACCTTGTTTATCAAATAACAACTCTTTGTTCATGGTCGAAACATAACCATCTTTGATTAACAAGCTAGTCTAGTAGAGGCATACTAGTGACATATTGTTTGTCTATGCATTCACACATGTATCATGTTTCCTGTTAATACAATTCTAGCAT
Organism: Aegilops speltoides; assembly: GCA_021437245.1. Taxonomy (NCBI): domain Eukaryota; kingdom Viridiplantae; phylum Streptophyta; class Magnoliopsida; order Poales; family Poaceae; genus Aegilops; species Aegilops speltoides. The sequence continues at coordinate 13,185 of JAHHZJ010001808.1, read as the reverse complement.
GAATGATAAACATTTATCATGAAATGAGGAAATAAATAATAACTTTATTATTGCCTCTAGGGCATATTTCCTTCATCTCCCACTTGCACTAGAGTCAATAATCTAGATTACATAGTAATGATTCTAACACCCATGGAGTCTTGGTGTTGATCATGTTTTGCTCGTGGAAGAGGCTTAGTCAACGGTTCGCAACATTCAGATCCGTATGTATCTTGCAAATCTCTATGTCTCCCACCTGGACTAAGTCCCGGATGGAATTGAAGCGTCTCTTGATGTGTTTGGTCCTTTTGTGAAATCTGGATTCCTTCGCTAAGGCAATTGCTCCAGTGTTGTCACAGAAGATTTTCATTGGGCCCGATGCACTAGGTATGACACCTAGATCGGATATGAACTCCTTCATCCAGACTCCTTCATTAGCTGCTTCCGAAGCTGCTATGTACTCCGCTTCACATGTAGATCCCGCTACGACGCTTTGTTTAGAACTGCACCAACTGACAGCTCCTCCGTTTAGTGTAAATACGTATCCGGTCTGCGATTTAGAATCGTCCGGATCGGTGTCAAAGCTTGCATCAACGTAACCATTTACGATGAGCTCTTTGTCACCTCCATATCGAGAAACATATCCTTAGTCCTTTTCGGTATTTCAGGATGTTCTTGACCGCTGTCGATGATCCACTCTGGATTACTTTGGTACCTCCTGCTAGGCTTATAGCAAGGCACACATCGGTCTGGTACACAGATTGCATACATGATAGAGCCCATGGCGAAGCATAGGGAACATCTTTCATTTTCTCTATCTTCTGCAGTGGTCGGGCATTGAGTCTTACTCAACTTCACACCTTGTAACACAGCAAGAACCCTTTCTTTGCTTGATCCATTTTGAACTTCTTCAAAATTTTGTCAAGGTATGTGCTTTGTGAAAGTCCAATTAAGCGTCTTGATCTATCTCTATAGATCTTAATGCCCAATATGTAAGCAGCTTCACCGAGGTCTTTCATTGAAAAACTCTTATTCAAGTATCCCTTTATGCTATCCAGAAATTCTATATCATTTCCGATCAGAATATGTCATCTACATATAATATCGTAAATGCTCTGAGCTCCCACTCACTTTCTTGTAAATACAAAGCTTCTCCAAAAGTCTCAGATGAACCCAAATGCTTTGATCACACTATCAAAGCGTTTATTCCAACTCCGAGATGCTTGCACCAGTCCATAAATGGATCGCTGGAGCTTGCACACTTTGTTAGCTCCTTTGGATCGATAAAACCTTCGGTTGCATCATATACAACTCTTCTTCCGTAAATCCATTCAGAATGCAGTCTTTACATCCATTTGCCAAATTTCATAATCATAAAATGCGCAATCGCTAACATGATTCGGACAGACTTAAGCATCGCTTCGGGTGAGAAGGTCTCATCGTAGTCAATCCCTTGAACTTGTCGAAAACCCTTTGCGACAAGTCGAGCTTTGTAGACGATAACATTACCGTCGTCGTCGGTCTTCTTCTTGAAGATCCACTTGTTTTCTATTGCTTGCCTACCCTCGGGCAGTCAACCAAAGTCCATACTTTGTTTTCATACATGGATCCCATCTCGATTTCATGGCCTCAAGCCATTTTGCGAATCTGGGCTCACCATCGCTTCTTCATAGTTCGTGGGTTCATCATGATCTAGTAGCATGATTTCCGAACAGGATTACCGTACCACTCAGTGCGGATCTTACTCTGTTGATCTACGAGGTTCAGTAGCAACTTGATCTGAAGTTTCATGATCAACATCATCAACTTTCTCACTACTTGGTGTAGGTGTCTCGAAACCGGTTTACGCAACAAACTACTTTCAAGTAAGGGAGAAGGTACAATTACCTCATCAAGTTCTACTTTCCTCCCACTCACTTCTTTCGAGAGAAACTCCTTCTCTAGAAAGGATCCATTCTTAGCAACAAATGTCTTGCCTTCGGATCTGTGATAGAAGGTGTACCCAACTGTCTCCTTTGGGTATCCTATGAAGACACATTTCTCGATTTGGGTTCGAGCTTATCAGTTGAAGCTTTTTCACATAAGCATCGCATCCCCAAACTTTAAGAAACGACAACTTTGGTTTCTTGCTAAACCACAGTTCATAAGGTGTCGTCTCAACGGATTTCGACGGTGTTCTATTCAGTGTGAATGCGGCCGCCTCTAGAGCATAACCCCAAAGCGATAGCGGTAAATCAGAAGAGACATCATAGATCGCACCATATCTAGTAAAGTACGATTACGACGTTCGGACACACCATTACGCTGTGGTGTTCCGGGTGGCGTGAGTTGCGAAACTATTCCGCATTGTTTCAAATGTAGACCAAACTCGTAACTCAAATATTCACCTCCTCGATCAGATCGCAGAAACTTAATTTTCTTGTTACGATGATTTTCAACTTCACTCTGAAATTCTTTGAACTTTTCAAATGTTTCAGACTTATGTTTCATTAAGTAGATATACCCATATCTGCTTAAGTCATCTGTGAAGGTGAGAAAATAACGATATCCGCCACGAGCCTCAACATTCATCGGACCACATACATCCAGTATGTATGATTTCCAACAAATCTGTTGCTCTCTCCATAGTACCGAGAACGGGTTCTAGTCATCTTGCCCATGAGGCACGGTTCGCAAGTGCCAAGTGATTCATAATCAAGTGACTCCAAAAGTCCATCAGTATGGAGTTTCTTCATGCGCTTTACACCGATATGACCTAAACGGCAGTGCCACAAATAAGTTGCACTATCATTATCAACTCTACATCTTTTGGTTTCAACATTATGAATATGTGTATCATTACTATCGAGATTCATCAGAAATAGACCACTCTTCAAGGGTGCATGACCATAAAAGATATTACTCATATAAATAGAACAACCATTATTCTCTGATTTAAATGAATAACCATCTCGCATCAAACAAGATCCAGATGTTCATGCTCAACGCAGGCACCAAATAACAATTATTTAGGTCTAAAACTAATCCCGAAGGTAGATGTAGAGGTAGCGTGCCGACCGCGATCACATCGACTTTGGAACCATTTCCCACGCGCATCGTCACCTCGTCCTTTGCGAGTTAAGCAATCCGTAGTCCTGTTTGAGTTGCAAATATTAGCAATGAACCAGATCAAATACCAGTGCTACTACGAGCTCTAGTAAGGTACACATCAATAACATGTATATCACATATACCTTTGTTCACCTTGCCATCCTTCTTATCCGCCAAATACTTGGGGCAGTTCCGCTTCGGTGACCGATCCGCTTGCGGTAGAAGCACTCGATTTCAGGCTTAGGTCCAGACTTGGGTTTCTTCTCTGAGCAAAGAACTTGCTTGCTGTTCTTCTTGAAGTTCCTTTCTTCTTCCCTTTGCCTTTCTTCTTGAAACTAGTGGTCTTATTGACCATCAACACTTGATGCTCCTTCTTGATTTCTACCTCCGCAGCCTTTAGCATTGCGAAGAGCTCGGTATAGTCTTTACTAACCCTTGCATATTATAGTTCATCACGAAGCCTTTGTAGCTTGGTGGCGGTGATTGAAGAATTCATCAATGACACAATCATCCGGAAGATTAACTCCCAATTGCGTCAAGTGATTGTAGTACCCGGACATTACGAGTATGTGCTCACTAATGTAACTATTCTCCTCCATCTTGCAGCTATAGAACTTATTGGAGACTTCATATCTCTCAATCCGGGCATTCTGTTGGAATATTAACTTCAACTCTGGAACATCTCATATGCTCCATGACGTTCAAAACGTCGTTGAAGTCCCGGTTCTAAGCCGTAAAGCATGGCACATCGAACTATAGAGTAGTCATCGCTTTGCTCGCCAGACGTTCACAACATCCGTGTTGCTCCAAAGAAGAGCACTGCACCTAGCGGTGCATCCAGGGCGTAACTATTCATGCAGCAATGAGGATTATCCTCAAATTACGGACCCAATCCGTGTAATTGCTACCATCATCTTTCAACTTTGCTTTCTCAAGGAACGCATTAAAATTCAACGGAACAACAGCACGAGCCATCTATCTACAATCAAACATAAACAAGCAAGATACTATCAGGTACTAAGTTCATGATAAATTCAAGTTCAATTAATCATATTACTTAAGAACTCCCACTTAGACAGACATCCCTCTAGTCATCTTAAGTGATCACGTGATCCAAATCAACTAAACCATAACCGATCATCACGTGAAATGGTGTAGTTTTCAATAGTGAACATCTTATGTTGATCATATCTACTATATGATTCACGCTCGACCTTTCGGTCTCCGTGTTCCGAGGCCATATCTGCATATGCTAGGCTCGTCAAGTATAACCCGAGTATTCTGCGTGTGCAAAACTGGCTTGCACCCGTTGTAGATGGACCCGATCATCACGTGGTGTCTGGGCACGACGAACTTTGGCAACGGTGCATACTCGGGGAGAACACTTCTTGATAATTTAGTGAGAGATCATCTTATAATGCTACCGTCAATCAAAGCAAGATAAGATGCATAAAGGATAAACATCACATGCAAATCAATATAAGTGATATGATATGGTCATCATAATCTTGTGCTTCGTGATCTCCATCTCTGCAGCACCACCATGATCACCATCGTCACCGGCGCGACACCTTGATCTCCATCGTAGCATCGTTGTCGTCTCGCCAAACTTATGCTTCTACGACTATCGCTACCGCTTAGTGATAAAGTAAAGCATTACGAGTATGCGATTGCATTGCATACAATAAGCGACAACCATATGGCTCCTGCCGATTGCCGATAACCGGTTACAAAACATGATCATCTCATACAATAAAATATAGCATCACGTCTTGACCATATCACATCACAACATGCCCTGCAAAAACAAGTTAGGCGTCCTCTACTTTGTTGTTGCAAATTTTACGTGGCTGCTACGGGCTTAAGCAAGAACCAGTCTCACCCACGCATCAAAACCACAACGATACTTCGTCAAATAGACTCCGTTTAACCTTCTCAAGGACCGGGCATAGCCACACTCGGTTCAACTAAAGTGAGAGAGACAGACACCCGCCAATCACCTTTAAGCAACGAGTGCTCGTGGCGGTGAAACCAGTCTCGCGTAAGCGTCTGCGTAATGTCGGTCCGGCCGCTTCATCTCACAATACCGCTGAACCAAAGTATGACATGCTGGTAGGTAGTATGACTTGTATCGCCCACAACTCACTTGTGTTCTACTCGTGCAAAACATCAAACCATAGAAAAACCTAGGCTCGGATGCCATTGTTGGGGAACGTAGTAATTTCAAAATTTTCCTCGCACACGCAAGATCATGGTGATGTATAGCAACGAGAGGGAGAGTGTTGTCTCGTACCCTCGTAGACCCGAGCGAAGCGATCACAACGTAGAGGAAGTAGTCGACGTTCTCCTCGCGATCCGACCGATCCGGCGCCGTTACTCCGGCGCCCGAGTTCTTGACACACGTACAGCTCGATGGCGTCCCTCGTACTCGATCCAGCCGAGTGTCGAGGAGAGTTCCACGGCCTGACGGCGTGGTGGCGATCTTGATGTTCTATCGCGCAGGCTTCGCTTAAGCTTCGCGACGGTATGACCGAGGTGGAATATGGTGGAGGGGGCACCGCTGCGGCTATGGAACGATCCGTAGATCAAACTTGTGTGTTCTAGGGTGCCCCCTGCCCCGTATATAAAGGAGGGAGGGGGAGGTGCGGCCGGCCTAGAGGAGGCGCTGCCGAGGAGTCCTACTCCCACCGAGTAGGACTCCCCCCTTCCTAGTTGGAGTAGGATTGGGGGGGAAGAGGAAAGGGCGCCGCCTCCTTGTCCTATTCGGACTGGGGGGGGGCCCTGCCTCTGGCCGGCCCCTCCTCTTCTCCTCGAGGCCCACTAAGGCCCATTTAGTTCCCGGGGTTCGGTAACCTCCGGTACTCCGGTAAATTCCGTTTTCACCCGAACCATTCCGAACTCCAAATATAGGCTTCCAATATATCAATCTTTATGTCTCGACCATTTCGAGACTCCTCGTCATGTCCGTGATCACATCCGGGACTCGAACTTCTTGGTACATCAAAATACATAAACTCATAATAACCATCCATCGAAACCTTAAGCGTGCGGACCCTACGGTTCGAGAACAATGTAGACATGACCGAGACACGTCTCCGGTCAATAACCAACAGCGGGACCTGGATGCCCATATTGGTTCCTACATATTCTCGAAGACCTTTATCGGTCGATCCGCATAACAACATACGTTGTTCCCTTTGTCACCGGTATGTTACTTGCCCGAGATTCGATCGTCGGTATCCAATACCTAGTTCAATCTCGTTACCGGCAAGTCTCTTTACTCGTTCCGTAATACATCATCTCACAGTTAACTCATTAGCTGTAATGCTTGCAAGGCTTCAGTGATGTGTATTACCGAGAGGGCCCAGAGATACCTCTCCGACAATCGGAGTGACAAAACCTAATCTCAAATCGCCAACCCAACATCCGCCTTTGGAGACACTGTAGTACTCCTTTATAATCACCCGATTACGTTGTGACGTTTGGTAGCACCAAAGTGTTCCTCCGTAAACGGAGTTGCATAATCTCATAGTTACAGGAACATGTATAAGTCATGGATAAAAGCGGTAGCAACATACTAAGCGATCGTGTGCTAAGCTAATGGAATGGGTCATGTCAATCGAGATCATTCTACTAATGATGTGACCTTGTTTATCAAATAACAACTCTTTGTTCATGGTCGGAAACATAACTCTTTGATTAACAAGCTAGTCTAGTAGAGGCATACTAGTGACATATTGTTTGTCTATGCATTCACACATGTATCATGTTTCCGGTTAATACAATTCTAGCATGAATGATAAACATTTATCATGAAATGAGGAAATAAATAATAACTTTATTATTGCCTCTAGGGCATATTTCCTTCATAATCTTATAGTTATAGGAACATGTATAAGTCATGAAGGAAGCAATAGCAACATACTAAACGATCGTGTGCTAAGCTAACGGAATGGGTCATGTCAATCAGATCATTCAACTAATGATGTGACCTTGTTAATCAAATAACAACTCCTTGTTCATGGTTAGGAAACATAACCATCTTTGATTAACAAGCTAGTCAAGTAGAGGCATACTAGTGACACTCTGTTTGTCTATATATTCACACATGTATTATGTTTCCGGTTAATACAATTCTAGCATGAATAATAAACATTTATCATGATATGAGGAAATATATAATAACTTTATTATTGCCTCTAGGGCATATTTCCTTGATCTCCCACTTGCACTAGAGTCAATAATCTAGATCACATCACCATGTGATTAACATCGATAGTTCACATCATCATGTGATTAACACCCATAGTTCACATCGCCATGTGACCAACACCCAAAGGGTTTACTAGATTCAGTAATCTAGTTCACATCGCTATGTGATTAACACCCAAAGAGTACTAAGGTGTGATCATGTTTTGCTTGTGAGAGAGTCTTAGTCAACGGGTCTTTCACATTCAGATCCGTTATGTATTTTGCAATTTTTCTATGTCTACAATGCTCGCACAAGCTACTCTAGCTAATTGCTCCCACTTTCAATATGTATCTAGATCGAGACTTAGAGTCATCCAGATCGGTGTCAAAACTTGCATCGACGTAACCCTTTACGACGAACCTTTTGTCACTTCCATAATCGAGAAACATATCCTTAGTCCTTTTTAGGTATTTCAGGATGTTCTTGACCGCTGTCCAGTGATCCACTCCTGGATTACTTTGGTACCTCCCTGCTAAGCTTATAGCAAGGCACACATCAGGTCCGGTACACAGCATTGCATACATGATAGAGCCTATGGCTGAAGCATAGGGAACATCTTTCATTTTCTCTCTATCTTCTGCAGTGGTCGGGCATTGAGTCTTACTCAACTTCACACCTTGTAACACAGGCAAGAACCCTTTCTTTGCTTGATCCATTTTGAACTTCTTCAAAATTTTGTCAAGGTATGTGCTTTGTGAAAGTCCAATTAAGCGTCTTGATCTATCTCTATAGATCTTAATGCCCAATATGTAAGCAGCTTCACCGAGGTCTTTCATTGAAAAACTCTTATTCAAGTATCCCTTTATGCTATCCAGAATTCTATATCATTTCCGATCAGCAATATGTCATCTACATATAATATCGAAAATGCTCTGAGCTCCCACTCACTTTCTTGTAAATCTGAGCTTCTCCAAAAGTCTCAGATGAACCCAAATGCTTTGATCACACTATCAAAGCGTTTATTCCAACTCCGAGATGCTTGCACCAGTCCATAAATGGATTGCTGGAGCTTGCACACTTTGTTAGCTCCTTTTTGGATCGATAAAACCTTCTGTTTGCATCATATACAACTCTTCTTCCAGAAATCCATTCAGGAATGCAGTCTTTACATCCATTTGCCAAATTTCATAATCATAAAATGCGGCAATTGCTAACATGATTCCGACAGACTTAAGCATCGCTACGGGTGAGAAGGTCTCATCGTAGTCAACTCCTTGAACTTGTCGAAAACCCTTTGCAACAAGTCGAGCTTTGTAGATAGTAACACTACTATCAACGTCCGTCTTCCTCTTGAAGATCCATTTATTTTCTATGGTTTTCCGATCATCGGGCAAATCCATCAAAGTCCATACTTTGTTCTCATACATGGATCATATCTCAGATTTCATGGCCTCAAACCATTTTGCGGAATCTGGGCTCATCATCGCTTCCTCATAGTTCGTAGGTTTGTCATGGTCAAGTAACACGACCTCCAGAACAGGATTACCGTACCACTCTGGTGCGGATCTCACTCTGTTTTACCTACGAGGTTCGGTAGTAACTTGATCTGAAGTTTTATGATCATTATCATTAACTTCCTCACTAATTAGTGTAGGTGTCACAGGAACCAATTTCTGTGATGAACTACTTTCCAATAAGGGAGCTAGTATTGTTACCTCATCAAGTTCTACTTTCCTCCCACTCACTTCTTTCGAGAGAAACTCCTTCTCTAGAAAGGATCCATTCTTAGCAACGAATGTCTTGCCTTCGGATCTGTGATAGAAGGTGTACCCAACTGTCTCCTTTGGGTATCTTATGAAGACACATTTCTCCGATTTGGGTTTGAGCTTATCAGGATGAAACGTTTTCACATAAGCATCGCAGCCCCAAACTTTAAGAAACGACAACTTTGGTCTCTTGCTAAACCACAGTTCATATAGTGTCGTCTCAACGGATTTAGATGGTGCCCTATTTAACGTGAATGCAGTTGTCTCTAATGCATGATCCCAAAATGACATTGGTAAATCGGTAAGAAACATCATAGATTGTACTATATCCAATAAAGTACGGTTATGACATTCAGACACACCATTATGATCTGGTGTTCCAGGTGGCATGAATTTGTGAAACTATTCCACATTGTTTTAATTGAAGACCAAACTCGTAACTTAAATATTTGTCCCCTCGATCAAATCGTAGAAACCTTATTTTCTTGTCACGATGATTTTTCCACTTCACTCTGAAATTCTTTGAATCCTTTCAACTATTTCAGACTTATGTTTCATCAAGTAGATATACCCATATCTGCTCAAATCATCTGTGAAGGTCGAAAATAACGATACCCGCCATGAGCCTTAACACTCATTGGATCGCATACATCGGTATGTATTATTTCCAATAAGTCATTGCTCGCTCCTTTATTCCGGAGAACGGAGTCTTAGTCATCTTGCCCATGAGGCATGGTTCGCAAGCATCAAGTGATTCATAATCAAGTGATTCAAAATCCCATCAGCATGGAGTTTCTTCATGCGCTTTACACTAATATGACATAAGCGGCGAGGCCACAAATAAGTTGCACTATCATTATTAACTTTGCATCTTTTGGTTTCAATATTATGAATATGTGTATCACTACGATCGAGATCCAATGAACCATTTTCATTGGGTGTGTAACCATATAAGGTTTTATTCATGTAAACAGAACAATAGTTTATTCTCTTACTTAAATGAATAACCGTATTGCAATAAACACGATCAAATCATATTCATGCTCAACGCAAACACCAAATAACATTTATTTAGGTTCAACACTAATCCCGAAAGTATAGGGAGTGTGCGATGATGATCATATCAATCTTGAAACTACTTTCAACACACATCGTCACTTCACCCTTAACTAGTTTACATTTATTCGCAACTCCGTTTGAGTTACTACTCTTAGCAACTGAACCAGTACCAAATACCGAAGGGTTGCTATAAACACTAGTAAAGTACACATCAATAACATGTATATCAAATATACCTTTGTTCACTTTGCCATCCTGCTTATCCACCAAATATTCAGGGCATTTCCGCTTCCAGTGACCATTTCCTTTGCAGTGTAAGCACTCAGTTTCAGGCTTTGGAGCTTCTTCGCGGGAGTGACAACTTGCTTGTCTTTCCACTTGAAGTTCCCTTTCTTTCCCTTTGCCCTTTTCTTGAAACTAGTGGTCTTGTCAATCATCAACACTTGATGCTCTTTCTTGATTTCTACATTAAATCGATTTCAACATCACGAAGAACTCGGGAATCATTTTCATCATCCCTTGCATACTATAGTTCATCACGAAGTTCTACTAACTTGGTGATGGTGACTAGAGAATTCATCAATCACTATCTTATCCGGAAGATTAACTCCCACTTGATTCAGCGATTGTAGTACCTGGACAATCGAGCACATGCTCACTAGTTGAGCGATTCACCTCCATCTTTTAGCTATAGAACTTGTTGTAGACTTCATATCTCTCAACTCGGGTATTTGCTTGAAATATTAACTTCAATTCCTGGAACATCTCATATGGTCCATGATGTTCAAAACATCTTTGAAGTCCCGATTCTAAGCCATAAAGCTGTAACGCCCTCGATGCGGCTATAGCTCCCACGTGTCGAAGCACGACTTAGAGGCATAACCGCATTGAAAGCAATGTCGCAAGTGAGGTAATCTTCGCACAATCCATATAATACATAAGGAAAAGGTACATAGTTGGCTTACGATCGCCACTTCACACAATTACATGAATAAAGCATTACATCATCCAGATACAATCAAGGTCCGCTCACGGAACCAAAATAAAAGAAGAACCCCAAATGCGACACAAATCCCCGATCGCCTCAACTGGGCTCCACTACTAATCGTCTGGAAAGGAAACATAGTATCGACCAAGTGCCTCATCATATTCCCACTTCAGCTCAGTGGCGCCATCTACGCTGGCATCACCGGTACCTGCATCTGTTTTGGTAGAATCTGTGAGCCACAGGGACTCAGCAATCTCACAACCGCGAGATCAAAACTATTTAAGCTTAAGGGAAAGGCTGGTGTCAAAAAGGAGGGGCTGCTGCAAGCGACTAGCATATATGGTGGCTACATCGCAAAAGAGAGCGAGAAGAGAAGCAAGGCGCGGTCGTGAAACTATTAGCGATCAAGAAGTGATCCTGACTACTTACGTCAAGCATAACTCCAACACCGTGTTCACTTCCGGACTCACGAGAAGAGACCATCACGGTTACATACACGGTTGATGTATTTTAATTAAAGGTCAACTTCGGTTTTCTACAACCGACATTAACAAATTCCCATCGCCTCATAACGCGGGCACGGCTTTGAAAGATAATACCTGCGAGGTGTCCCAACAAGCCCATAACAAGCTCTCACGGTCAACGAAGGAATAAACCTTCACCCAAGACACACCGATCAGACTCGGTATCCCGGTACATCAAGACATTTCGACAATGGTAAAACTAAACCAGCAAAGCCGCCCGATGTGCCGACAAATCCCGATAGGAGCTGCACATATCTCGTTCTCAGGGCACACCGGATGAGCAAGACGACGGGTTGGCATAGACCCTGGTTGCCCAGGGGGCGCCGGACATCGCTCAGGTTGGACCAACACTCACGACGAGCACTGGCCCGGGGGGGCTAAAACAAAGATGACCCTCGGGCTCGCGAAAACCCAAGGGAAAAAGGGTGTAGGTGGCAAATGGTAAAACCAAGGTTGGGCCTTCTTTGGAGGAGTTTTATTCAAAGCGAACTGTCTAGGGGGTCCCATAAATCACCCGACCGTGTAAGGAACGCAAAATCAAGGAACATAACACCGGTATGATGGAAGCTAGGGTGGCAAGAGTGGAACAAAACACCGGGCATAAGGCCGAGCCTTCCACCCTTTACCAAGTATATAGATGCATTAATTAAAACAAAAGATATTGTGATATCCCAAAATATCCGTGTTCCAACAAGGAACAAACTTCATCTTCACCTGCAACTAACAACGCTATAAGAGGGGCTGAGCAAAGCGGTAACATAGCCAATCAACGGTTTGCTAGGACATGGATGGTTAGAGGTTGACATGGCAATATGGGTGGCATGATATAGCAGGTGGTAGGTATCGCAGCATAGGCATAGCAAAAGAGCGAGCATCTAGCAAGCAAAGATAGAAGTGATTTCGAAGGTATGGTCATCTTGCCTGTAAGGTTCTCAGAGTTGTCGAAGCCTTGATCCTCGTAGGCGTTCTCGACAGGCTCCTCGTTCACATACTCGTCTCCCGGCTCTACCCAAAGCAAGAACACAAGCAAGCGGAACCACAATCAAACAAGGAACAATGCACAAGCAATATGATGCAAAACATGACATGCTATGCGAGATGTGATATGCAATGCATATGTATGCTCCGGAAGGAAAAATGATGAACCGGGCATCAACTTGGCAAACCAAGTATGCCACTGGAAAGATGGAGTGATTTCGGTTGAAATCGATATAAAGATCACCGGAATCGGATGCACGGTTTGCAAATGACAAGCAAAACAAGAATGACGCAAATCTGCGTTTAACAGCCCGATGCTACTTAGCACGCAACACGAAACTATGCTACAGCACCCCAACATAAAAACAAAGTATATGGAAACGAACTACAGGAGATGCTTAACAATATAGGAGCACTGAGCTACGGCTAAATCACATCATAACATGTTCAAACAAGCATGGAGAAAGTGCTCAAATATCAGGTTCACAGACTTAGTGAAAATACTAACATGTTCAGGAAAGCATGGAGAAAATACTAACATGGCAGGAATTAACATCAGGAAGGCATGTTTAGAGCAAGCAAACAACATGCTACAGGAACTTATAATAG
>JAHHZJ010001807.1:0-35236 GCA_021437245.1 Aegilops speltoides | reverse complement strand
AATTTCGAAATATGCATATGAGGACTTACCGGAATTGTTATATGTTGTTTCCGCCCTCATTTAAACTTGCCTTGATGTGTGGTTCTTGTTTGCATCATCTCTTGCCATGAGTACCTTCATGTAGCTTGGTCATGCATCATGCTTGTTGTGCATCATGCCTTGTTCATGTGTGTGTGTTTACCTATGTTGTGTGCTTCTTCTTGTTAGTTCATGTTTCGCGTATGATCGTGGGGATTCGCTCGCTCACGCAGGTGATTCGCCTTCGTGGTTTCATCTTCTTCATGGACCCGCTTCTTCTTCCTAGCGGATTTCGCAAGATGACCGCTACCTTGGATCTCACTACTATCATTGCTATGCTAGTTGCTTCGTTTCTATCGCTATGTCAAGCTACCTATTACCTGCTTATCGCCATCCCAAATTGCCATGAACCTCTAACCTTGACACCATTCCTAGCAAACCATTGTTGGCTATGTTACCGCTTTTGCTCAGCCCTCTTATAGCTGCTAGTTGCGTGAAGTTGAAGATTGCTCCATGGTGATGTGGTTTATGTTGGGTATCACAATATTCTTATATTATTAATGCATCTATATATTTGGTAAAGGGTGGAAGGCTCGGCCTTATGCCCGGTGTTTTGTTCCACTTCGCCGCCTAGTTTCCGCCATACCGTGTTATGTTCCCGGATTTTATGCTCCTTACGCTGTCGGTGATTTATGGACCCCCCGACAGCTTTTGAATAAAACTTGTCCAAAGAAGGCCCAACATTGACTTTTTACCATTTGCCTCATCACCACCTATCTTTTCCCTTGGGAGTCGCTTCTCGAGGGTCATCTTTATTTTAGCCCCCGGCCAGTGCTTGTCTAAGTGTTGGTCCGAACTCGAGCAATTATGGGCCACCTCTTGGCAACTCGAGGGCTGGTTTTACTCGTAGCTTGACTTATCCGTGTTGCCTCGAGAACGAGATATGCAGCTCCTATCGGGATTGTCGGCGATCGGGCGGCTTTGATGGTCTTGTTTTACCATTGTCGAAATGTCTTGATGTACCGGATTCCGAGATCGATCGGGTCTTCCGGAGAAGGTTTATTCCTTCGCTGATCGCGAGAGCTTGTCATGGGTTGTTGGGACACCCCGCAGGTATAAACTTTCGAGAGTCATGCCCGCGGTTATGTGGCGATGGGATTTGTTAATGTCCGTTGTAGATAACTTGACACCTGATCCGAAGTTAAAACGCATCAACCGCGTGTGTAGTCGTGATGGTCTCTTCTCGGCGGAGTCCGGAAGTGAACACGGTTTCGTGTTATGTTTGACGAAGTAGGTGTTCGTGATCACCTCTTGATCATTGCTAGTTGTCGAATCGCTCCGCTTTGTTCTCTTCTCGCTTTCATGATGTTAGCCACCATACTTGCTTAGTCGCCGCAACCTCACCATTTTACCCCTTCCTTTCCCATTAAGCTTTGCTAGTCTTGATACCCATGGTAATGGGATTGCCGAGTCCTCGTGGCTCACCAGATACTTCCAAAACCAGTTTGCAATCAGGTGCCTATGTTATCGAGTAGGTGACGAACTAAGCTCAAGGAGGAGCTCGATGAAGATCTTGCCCTTTGTGTTGTTTCGCTCTAGTTGATCAAGAGGGAGCCCAGCTTGGGGTCGATCGGGACCTTTTGTCGATTTGGGGTTCTTTCTTTATTTTGGTTCCAGAGTCGACCTTGCTTGTATCTCGATGATGTAAGGCTTTATTCATGTATTTGTGTGAAGTGGCGATTGTAAGCCAACTATGTATCTCTTTCCTTATGTATTACATGGGTTGTGTGAAGATTACCTCACTTATGCACATTGCTTTCAATGCGGTTATGCTCTAAGTCGTGCTTTCGACACGGGAGATATAGCCGCATCGAGGGCGCTATGTTGGTAATCGAGCCTTCCTACCTTAGAGCCCCAATCGCTGATCATTTTAGCGGCCGAGTTGTGTCTAGAAAATGTTTTGAGTCATTTAGGATTATATATATCGGAGAGTTAGAATTTTTTTACTCCTCACCCTTCGCCGCTCCGTGAGGTCTCCCGACGAGAGTTTTGACTCTTCTTCTCAAATTTCACTAAAATGTTTTTTAGGATCACGCTGGTATCTTAGAATCGCTCCGATGGTTTTATGATGACAACATTGTCTTGGTGCCTCCCGCCGCCAGGGTTTTTTAGTGGAGGTGTCCCGGAGTTGAGCTCGAGGTGTTGTCGCCATAATTTTATCGCTGCAGCTCGAATACCCGAGTTTAGTACCCGACATCGAAAATCTCTTTATGCGCTTGTTGGTGAGATAACCCCGATAACCCAGATCGAGGTGAGTACGAGTATTGCCATGACTCGTATAACGGATGCTTTTCAAGGTTGAGGTACACGATTTCCAAAGGTTTTTGGTTATGTGTTGACGGATGGATACAATCTGGATGTAGGGATTGTTAGTTTGGGTGAGATATATTGCTTCCTCGTATCCCCAACACCAGATTGCATAACCGTAAAGTTTCGGGAGTTTTATAGGTGGAATTCAAGTAGCTCCTAGAATATCTTTCCGACAAATGCATGATATGGGATTGGGTAAATCTCATCATATGTGTTTGTTCCGCTTATTTTGCAAGCCAAATCCTTTGTTTTGTTTTATTTGTGGTATTCGAGTTGCTTCGAAGTCAAATGTTGAATCCATACCTTTCCTAAACGGTGTTCTCATATTGCTATGTGAATACTAATCCTTTTGATCATTGATTTTGTCATGTCAACTCCTTTCCAACCGGTGTGCTTCTCTTCAAGTGGATCCCATCATTTTTCCCATCCGCAAGATCAAATCTAAGTTTTCTCAATGGTGTTTGTTTCATCCGTCCCAAGTTACCTTTGTTTTCCCGCCCTCCCACCCTTTTTCTTCAAGGACATAGATTTCTTCATCAAGTATCCATTTATTCACGTGAAGTCTCTTCATTCTTTTCAATCAATGTTCTTATCTGGTGATTTCCCATGAAGATGCTCAACAGCTTCAAGGTCATCATCCTCCATTGTTGTTTCTTCTCCGTGGATCCTATTCAAGCTTTCGATATTCATCATATTCCTTTCCTCGCTTCTAATGATTTCTCATACCGATGCACCTCTTAATCTTTCACTTCTCATTATTCATTTGTTCCGAGTGCTCAAGATATCTCGTAAGAATCATGTTTCCATTCTTAATCCATTCAAGTTATTTTGAGGCTCAGATCTCATTCAAGCTTATTTAATTCAACCGCAACTCTCTTTAAAACTGTTCAACGGTGTTTCCTTCGAAAGGGCCCTAACCCATGTGTCTTTTCCCGTGATCTTACCCGACTCTTCTAATTCTTCCGAGTTATTCTCAATTCTTTTCAAGTTTGACGAAGAATGAGTTATCATCACCAAATGCTTTTCTCCAAGATCTTTCAAATTCTTTTCATAGTTGGCTCAACCTTTCCTCTTTAATTCTCCCGAGTATCTCAACAATTCATGGTGGTTATCATCATCATTCTCAACATTTGAAGACCTTCTCAAGTTTACGCTTATATCTCTCTTTAATCCTTTTTTTCAACAGAATAAGTAGTATGCCAAACCGCTGGTTGTCATCAATTTAATTGGTGAATGATAAGCATACAATAAATCTTATTCTTATTTCATCCAAGTGATTAATCCGCTCCTTCAGTGGTTTGTTCTGATGAATAAATTCTAGTTCCAAGCGCTTTCATCTTTCTTTTCCCTGAGTTCAAATTTCTCGCCATCTCTGCCTCAAGCTCCATCTAAATCATTGCAAGGCTTCACTTTGTGTTTTCAACTTTCCTTTCTTTGTATCATCCTTTTATTACCGAGTTCTCCATGGAGGCTCTACATGGTGCTTCGGTCAAGGATTCTTTTCATTCTTCAATTGTTCTTCAAGATTTCGCCAAGTTATGACCCGCCAAGTTGATTTCTAAAATAAACATGGTGTTCAACACATGTTTTGTTTTGAGGAGCTCAAGTATTCTTCATCTTGCATTCCAAAGTGCAATTCTTTTCTACCTTATCTTTTGAGGTGGTGTTATGTCACTCTTGACAATTTCCTTCATGTTTCATTTCATTCACATGTTGTCAAGAACGAGGTATATTAAATCCATCAATCTCTCCGCTGGAGTTATCTTGGTAAAGATTTCACCTAAAGCCTTCCCTAAGGAATGTTGCTATTATGGCGCTTATCAATGATCCAAGTTTTTCTCCTATCCTCTCACGAAAAGCAGTTTTTCATCTCTTTGGTGCTCTCAATCAAATCAATGGTTTCCAAGTAGTGGTCAGTTGTCACCTCATAGTTTTGAGATGTTTTCCATAAGCCCACTACAAGCTTATTCATTTTGTTGTTGGTTTTTCCCAACAACCCTGCTTGTAACCTTCTTGGAAGGGTGCTTTCCAAGCTCATTTGTGGCGGAAGTTGGCATTTCCTTCTCCATTCTGTTATTCCTATGATCTATCTTCTATTCTTTCTTCCGGAGGCATTGTGATGTGGATCTTTTCACTCATCATCTCAAATTGTGAGCATCGTGTTCTTTTCATTCTTATCCATTTAACCGGAGTGTTTTCAACTTTGCTCATCTTCGTTGTTTTCTTCATTTAATTTTGCTCAACCTCTCAAGGTTCTTGGTTTCACTCATTGGTCAAACAAGCAACTTAGTTTTACCTCTTCTCTTCCTCTTCCGCTTTCCTCCTGTGCCATCCTAGATCTCGGACGAGATCCTCTCGAGTGGTGGAGGTTGTAACGCCTGATTCGCCAGCGCCTGTGTCTCGCCATTATTCGCTGTTGTTGCCATGTCATGTGCTTATGTGTTGCACTTTGCCATGTCATCATCTGCATTTCATATCATGTCATCATGTGCATTTCATTTTGCATATGTGTTCGCCTCATGCATCCGAGCATTTTCCCTGGTTGTCTGCTTTTGCAATCCGGCCCTATCTCACCCAAGGCCCCCTTCTTTCTCTCCTGTTGTGAGCGGGTATTAAACTTTCTAATGGATCGAGGTTTGCTGCTGCCTTGGTATAGCACCGTAGACCGCCTGTCAAGTTTCGTGCCATTTGAGGTCGTTATACTCCAACGGTTAACTGGTAACCAGAAGGCCTCTTTTGTTGCAGCCCAACACCCCTTCCAAAGTGGCCCAAAACCCAGCAAACTCCCTTCCATGCTCTCGGTCGCTCGATCACGATCACAGGGTCAAAAACCGCCCTCATTTGGACTCTCCTAGCTCCTCTACCTATAAATATGTGCCTCCGATCCAAATTCGCGGCCTAATTTCCCACAAAACCCTAGATCCATCCTTCCAAGGCCACGGACATGTCCGCCCATGGCGACCGGACGGTCCGCCCTGCCCCCCTCGCCAATCGCAGGTCGCCACGTCGCCGCCGACCCACGCCGGGCTGCCCGCCGCCCATCGCGACCATGGGCCTGGCCTCGGCTGCCGGGCCGCCCGCCGAGCGCCGCCCGCCACCACCGCCTGACTTATCACGGCCACGCTTCCATCCTGCTGGCCGCTGGCCTCGCTTCCATCACAGGCTGCGCCTGCGCGGCTCCAGGCCTCACAGGCTCCAGGCACTTGTCACACAGGGCGAGATCCGCCTCTCGGCTGGCGACCTCCATGGCCGCCTCACGGAGTTCCTCCACCGCGCCTCAGCCTCCTCGCCGATCCGGCTGATCCGGCGAGATCCGCCCGATCCGCCTGCCTCCGCGACCTGCCATCTCCGGGCGTGAACTCCGCGAGCCCGCCGCGGCTCAAGTCTGTGCACGCATCTCGCAGTTGTCCCCAAATTGCCAAAGTCCTCAGAATTTTATATTCGACCCATGTTCATCGTGATCACATCTCTCGCATCCGTAGGTCCGTTTTGTGCGTGTAATATGTCAAATTGTTTGTCTCGACGAGTACTTCATTTAATTCCATTGCATAATTTACATTTGAGCTCATCTTGATGCCCGAAATGCTGTTGGAAGAGTGCATGTTGATGTTAATCTGCTGAAACTGTTATAACTTGTTGTTTTATCATTTTTGCCATGATTTATGTGTGCATCCTATGGGGTTGATGTCTACATGAATGTTGAACTATGCCATGCCATCTTTCCAGGGGTGTTGACCATGTATTTTTGTGAGTTGTGTGCTGAGTGCATCGAGCTTGTTAAGTAGGGTAGTTGCTGCATCGCTTTCCCGATGATTCTGTAATATTTGTTGCTATGTTAACATGCTTCCACTAATCATTCTATGCATAACTGGAGATGCTCTATAAACATGTTTTGAACTACATGTCATGCTCTATCCATTCATGCCCTTGGTTGCAATTATATCCTGTTGGAACATGTTGTAATCTTGCTCCAAAGTTGCTTGAAAATGTTGTTGTCACTGCTAACTTTAAGTTCACTTATTCCCATGTGTTTTCCTAGTGACCCATGTACCCTATGAATTTGCTCTTGCCATGCTTAGCTTCATAAACATGCCTTCTTACTGTTGGGTGCCTTGCCATGCCATGTATTGCTCTGTGGTGAGTGGTTCGAGCTCACTAACATGCCTAGTTATTGTTGTTCCTCGCCATGTTATGAATCAGAATATAACTTGCCATGTTTACATGGGTGCCATCATATTTTCCGTGCCTTTTTGGCTCATGGTCAGTAAGGGTCTTTTGATATATGCAATTAGTAGATTCATGTCATGCCTTTGTTTGCCATGATAAGTTCCTGTAACATGTTGTTTGCTTGCTCTAAACATTGCAACTTGATGTTATTTCCTGATAAGTCTGAAACTGTTATTATTTGCAATATCTCCATGTGTTTTTGAGCATGTTCTAGTTGTTTCTGGAGATAGCTCAGTGTTCATGTTTTGTTATGCTTTACGTGTACTTCATGCCCATGCCTTTTGTTATTATGTTGGGGTGCTGTAGCATGTTGTTTTGATGTTTGTAAGATGCCTAGTTGTCGTTATGGATGATTGTTGCTATGACTTGTATAGTGTGCATGTGTTGCCCTGCTGTTCGCTTTTGAGTGTGCTCTATATGAAACTTGCTTGTTTTTTCATGTAGCTTCATATTATCATGTTGCATCCTTGTTTTGAGGTGTTTACTTGATGTTTGTATGCATTTTTGCATCAATGCCATGTCTATCTTGTTTTGCTCATATCTTCTAGGTCGTAGCTCCGAATCTAATGAACTTTATATGTAACTTGACTAGAATTTCGTGTAGATCATCGTGGTGCATCTTAATTTGCTGTTTAACAACTTGAACATAATGTTTATTCAGTTCTGGACCAATTTCGAAATATGCATATGAGGACTTACCGGAATTGTTATATGTTGTTTCCGGCCTCATTTAAACTTGCCTTGATGTGTTGTTCTTGTTTGCATCATCTCTTGCCATGAGTAGCTTCATGTAGCTTGGTCATGCATCATGCTTGTTGTGCATCATGCCTTGTTCATGTGTGGTGTGTTTACCTATGTTGTGTGCTTCTTCTTGTTAGTTCCTGCTTGCTGCAGGATCGTGAGGATTCGCTCGCTCACGTGGTGGTTCGCCTTCGTGGTTTCATCTTCTTCATGGACCCGCTCTTCTTCCTAGTGGGATTTCAGTGCAAGATGATCGCTACCTTGGATCTCACTACTATCATTGCTATGCTAGTTGCTTCGTTCTATCGCTATGCTGCGCTACCTATTACCTGTTTATCAAGCCATCTCAAATTGCCATGAACCTCTAACCTTTGACACCATTCCTAGCAAACCATTGTTTGGCTATGTTACCACTTTTGCTAAGCCCCTCTTATAGTGTTGCTAGTTGCAGGTGAAGTTGAAGATTGCTCCATGGTGGACAGGGTTTATGTTGGGATATCACAATATCTCTTATATTATTAATGCATCTATATATTTGATAAAGGGTGGAAGGCTCGGCCTTATGCCTGGTGTTTTGTTCCACTCTTGCCGCCTCTAGTTTCCGGCTATACCGTGTTATGTTCCCGGATTTTATGCTCCTTACGCTGTCGGGTGATTTATGGGACCCCCGACAGTTCGCTTTGAATAAAACTTGTCCAAAGAAGGCCCAACATTTACTTTTACCATTTGCCTCACCACCACCTATCTTTTTCCCTTGGGAGTCGCTTCTCGAGGGTCATCTTTATTTTAGCCCCCCGCCGTTGCTTGTCTAAGTGTTGGTCCGAATCGAGCAGCTCATGGGCCACCTCTTGGCAACTCGAGGGCTGGTTTTACACGAGCTTGACTTATCCGGTGTTGCCTCGAGAACGAGATATGTGCAGCTCCTATCGGGATTGTCGGCGATCGGGCGGCTTTTGCTGGTCTTGTTTTAGCATTGTCGAAATGTCTTGATGTACCGATTCCGAGACTCGATCGGGTCTTCCCGGAGAAGGTTTATTCCTTCGCTGATCGCGAGAGCTTGTCATGGGTTGTTGGGACACCCCGCAGGTATAAACTTTCGAGAGCCGTGCCCGCCGTTATGTGGCGATGGGAATTTGTTAATGTCCGTTGTAGATAACTTGACACCGATCCGAATTAAAACGATCAATCAAGCGGTGTAACCGTGATGGTCTCTTCGGCGGAGTCCGGAAGTGAACACGGTTTCGTTTATGTTTGACGAAGTAGGTGTTCAGATCACCTCTTGATCATTGCTAGTTGTCGACTGCTCCGCTTTGTTCTCTTCTTGCTCTTCTTTATGTATGTTAGCCACCATACTTGCTTAGTCGCTGCCGCAACCTCACCATTTTACCCCTTCCTTTCCCATTGCTTTGCTAGTCTTGATACCCATGGTAATGGGATTGTCGAGTCCTCGTGGCTCACCAGATACTTCCAAAACCAGCCATAATCAGTGCCTATGTTATCGAGTAGGTGACGAACCAAGCTCAAGGAGGAGCTCGATGAAGATCTTGCCCTTTGTGTTGTTTCGCTCTAGTTGATCAAGAGTGGAGCCCAGCTTGGGGTCGATCGGGGACCTTTTGTCGATTTGGGGTTCTTCTTTTATTTTGGTTCCGTAGTTGGACCTTGATTGTATCTCGATGATGTAATGCTTTATTCATGTATTTGTGTGAAGTGGCGATTGTAAGCCAACTATGTATCTCTTCCCTTATGTATTACATGGGTTGTGTGAAGATTACCTCACTTGCGACATTGCTTTCAATGCGTTATGCTCTAAGTCGTGGCTTCGACACGGGAGATATAGCCGCATCGAGGGCGCTATAAACATTGTGTCCCTTGTCTCCTCGTTACCATCCGCCTAGACGCATAGCCGGGACCCCTACCCGAGATCCGCCGGTTTTGACACCGACATTGGTGCTTTCATTGAGAGTTCCTCCGTGTCGCCACCGATAGGCTTGATGGCTCCTTCGATCATCAACTACGACGCAGTCCAGCAGGAGACTTTTCTCCCTGACAGATCTTCAGATTCGGGCGGTTGCACCGCAGCCAATTCGCTGGCCATCCGAGCAGATCGAAGTTACGCCGCCGTCAGTCAGATTTGAAGTCTAAACTTCACGGCCGACATCCGCGGAGACTTGATCTTCGATGGATTCGAGCCACACCGAGCGCTACAGCACTGCCTCGATGAGCATGATTTAGCTCGTCACGACAAGGCTCGGGGTCAGATATGAGTCCGCCTCCGATCCTTAATTCGAGCCGACCGCCAGAGAGATCGAGGATGGTGGCTAGACACCGCCTTTGGGGCTGCAACTTCTACGGCGATGGAGCCAATACTTACCTTGTCCCTTGCGACGCCAGGACTCGAGGTGCCGGACTCAACCTCCCGTGCCCCTCCAATCGAATCCGACACGCCGATCATGGAGTTCACCGCCACGGACATCTTTCAACACTCACCTTGGCGACATCCTTAATTCGCTAAGGTATCTCTCGCTATCGAGAGCCCCGCTGAATTAAGCGTCGGAGGGTTGGGATGCGACGACGAAGAAATTCAAAGCCCACCCACCACCCACTTTGTAGCCACCGCCGACGCATCTAAACGACATGCTAGACTACGACCAAGACATCGACGGTATGGACGATTTATGTCAAGACGACCAAGAACTAGCGCCACGGGCACCGAAGACCACCTCATATACGACATATATATGGTGGACATCCCAAAGGATGGGAATGGCGAGAAAAAGCGGAGGAAGACTCTCCAAGAAACAGCCCAAGCGGGCGCCGCCTAAATCCCGCCACAAAGAAGAATGGAGATTCCGCACCGGAGATAACAACACCCCAGAGAGTGTCGAAGAGAACCCCTCCAAAGAAGATTCAAAGACAGAGGATTTGGAGAAGCCAGCCCTCATGAGAGAGCGGCATTTAAGAGGTAGAGTATGATAATTACATGCCTCCTCCTGGAGACGAGGCAAGCCTCAACAACGATTTAATTCATCGTGCCCGAGGATCCCACCAAACAAGAGCTGCTTCAAACGCTGGCTAATGGCCACGGCGAACAGCCTAAAGAAAAGCAAGAACAGCTTAGAGCTGATCAAGACCGCTAGCCGACAGATGGATCAAGTCCTTGCGGGTCAAGAGTATGAACTCAACGCCTCCAAAAGCTACCCTAAATGCAAATTGCTCTCCCGATTAGAGGAGAAGGCATATAAACCTGCATCACCAGAGCGCATACGGCTGACCAACCACCTGTCGCCATGGCGGATAAAGAGGCCTTTAGGCCCTCCATTAGAACTGCACTCTCAAGATCGCCGAAAAGTACGGGCTACCTGGGAATGCGCCGGACTTGTGAGACATATTGGAGGATAAGGCAATACAATCAAGATCGATCTATGGATCGTGTGGGCGCCCCACGATGCGCGACGACGACCGTCGCGCCGGATACGGCAACTCCGGTCGGGCCGAACACAGTAGACAAAGCTCGTTGGAGCTATGTCGTGATATAGCCCAATATAGAGGCGCTGCACACCCACTATGCTTCAAGTAATGGATCATCAAATCCCCGAAGGGTTTAAACCCGTGAACATTGAATCCTATGATGCCACAACAGCACTTCCGCGTTTGGATCAAGACTATCTCCTTCATATCCACATGGCCCGCCGTGACGATCTTCACGCCATCAAATATCTCCCACTCAAGCTTAAAGGACCAGCTCGACATTGTCTTAACAGCTTGCCACCAGAATCAATTGTTGTTGGGAAGACCTGAAGCCGCATTCCTTGACAACTTCCAGTGCACATATGTGCGCACTCACCGACGCCGATGACCTAAGCCACATAATTCAGCAGCCGATGAAGCAGCCAGATGTAGCCTCGACACGGTTCTTAACAAAGAAAATCAAATCGTCGATCGTCTCGGATGCAGAGGCCTCGCAGCCTTCAAACATAACATCCGCTGACGAGTGGCTCGCCTGCACCTAGGACAGAAAAGCCAAATCCATGGCAGCCCTCACATCACTTATGACCCGCTTCATAGGCGGAGAGGACAGCTGCTAGCCCGCAGAATAACCTCAAGAAAAATTCGCAGTCCGGATACCAAGGACCACAATGGCAGGTCGCGTCGCAACAAAAACAAACGCCGTGTTAACGGCGATAACACTGAGGATACGGCAGTCAACGCCG
This sequence comes from Aegilops speltoides, assembly GCA_021437245.1. Taxonomy (NCBI): domain Eukaryota; kingdom Viridiplantae; phylum Streptophyta; class Magnoliopsida; order Poales; family Poaceae; genus Aegilops; species Aegilops speltoides. Next base: position 23,669 of record JAHHZJ010001807.1, on the reverse strand, counting down.
GATTCAGAGGCTCTAAACCCGGTCAGCGGAAAAAGCCATTCAAAAGAACCCCTCCGGGTCTGAAAGCACATTTGCTCCCTAGGTGGTTTTGGTAATTAATGACAACATACTTTGTGGTTGGACTAATGCTTTTATCAAGTATGTTTCAGGAAATTCAATCACATTGGCATGGCAAAAGGACTAAAGAGGTGAACCCCTCAAAATGCTAAGGCAAGCATTGGCAAAAGCTCAAGACTCCATTTTTGGTTTAGTGATCCAAGATCACATTGAGTCCATAGGAAAGCCAATACTATTAAAAGGGATGAGGTTATGATGATGATCCGCTGCTCAAGTGCTTAGTGATACATCTCCTAAACTATCGCGAACTTTCACCGCCATATACACTCATAAGTAGTCTCGGTCCCACCGATATCCAAACTCACCACACCGAGATGAACCACCTCACCATAAGCCAAACCCTAGCAAACTCGGATTTTCCGATTCTCAACTCGGTCTCACCGAAACATGAGTTGCTGCTTTTGTAACCTTCGTCATCAAATCGGTGTCACCGAGATGATGAAGTCGGTCCCACCAAACGGCATGCTCTTGTCATTGCATGAATCGGACTCACCGAGATTGTATTTTCGTCCCACTGAAAATCCCAACGCTCACATTATTTGAACTATCGGTCTCACCGAGTTGTCAACTTCGGTCCCACCGAGATTGGTCAAATGTGTGTAACGGTTGATTTTGTGTGCAGGCTATTTATACCCCTCCACCCCTCTTCATTCGTGGAGAGAGCCATCGAAAGAACTACCACTCCTACCTTACATTTCGAGAAGAGAACTACCTACCCTTGTGTTGAGATCTGTTGCTCCACTCCCACCATATGAAGCTTGATCTCTAGCCTTCCCAAGTTGCTTTCCACTCAATCCTTTCTTCCACCATAGCCAAATCAAGGAGGAGAGTTGAGTGTTGGGGAGATTATCATTTGAAGCACAAGAGCAAGGAGTTCATCATCATCTACAACATCTATTACCTTTTGGAGGGTGGTGCCTCCTAGATTGGTTAGGTGTCGCTGGGAGCCTCCACGAGATGTGGAGTTGAACCAAGAAGTTTGTAAGGGCAAGGAGATCGCTTACTTCGTGAAGATCTACCCCGAGTAAGGCTAGCCTCCGTATGCGAGGCCATGATGGAATAGACAAGGTTGCTTCTTCGTGGACCCTTCGTGGGTGGAGCCTCCGTGGACTCACGCAGCATGCTACCTCCGTGGGTTAAAGTCTCCATCAACGTGAAGTACGATAGCACCACCTATCGGAACCACGAGAAAATCACCGCTGCCTCCAAATTATGCTTGATCTTCTCCACTTCTTTACTACTTGTGCAATTTACTTTCCGCTGCCCATACTCTAAAATTGCATGTGTAGTATGCTACTTGACGTGTGTTATGCAAAATCTGCCAAAATCTGTCCTTGATAAAAGATGAATTTTTATCTTGTCGAGTAGTCTAATCACCCCCTCTAGACACTCTCACCTTCTTCGATCCCTCAATTGGTATCGAGCTTTGGTCTCCATTGCTTTGGTTTACACACCATTGGAAGAAGATGGACGGTTCACGCTTGGGGAGTGTTAGCCATAGAGTGCCTATTCTTAATGGAGTGTCCTATAACTCGTGGAGGATTGAAATGCTTATTATCTTTAAGACATACAATTTATGCAAATATGTTGAGACCCCTATGTGCCTCCATTTGACCCCTTGCACCCTACCATGGATGAAGAGCTTGATTTGCTTCAGAACCTTAGAACTCAAATCTTATCATTAGAGGGTTACCCGATAACTTGCTTAAGCTCGTTACAAACTTTGAGTGCGCTTATACTATGTGGAAGTTCTTGGAAGAACTTTATCCGACTACCCTTTGAGAGGTCTTGATGAAATTCTATACAAGACTATTGAATTTGATATGATGCGCCCAATGATCCCAACTTTGATAAATGCTTCTTTGAGCTCCGTGATCTCATGAAAAAGAAGGGTGATCCCGGTCTTATCAATGTTCTAATTAGAAATGCTCTTGTATTGCATTCCGATGATTATTGTCACATTGACAAAACTAATGCAAGAAGTTTTTATCAAATTGACCTAGGTGTTGATGATGAACAATCTATGGGTCAATATGATGATGAGCATGAGCATGATGATGATTATCTGATTCGACACCGAGCTAGACAAGATCATGAAGAGTCTCAATCTTATGGCAACTGAGAGACTACATATCCGCGGAAAAGAGTGGATTCTTGATAGTGGATGCACCACCACATGACCGGAGACAAAGACATGTTTCGAGAGCTTGCAAAGAACGATGGTCCACGCAAGTATGTGACTTTTGGAGACAACTCCAAGGGTAAGGTACTTGGCCTTGGTAAGGTGGCCATATCTCATGATAGCTCTATTCAAAATGTCATGCTTGTAGAATCTCTTGGATACAATTTACTTTCCGTGTCTAGATTAGTGACTTTGGATTCAATGTACTATTCATCAAGTAGATTGCCAAGTCTTTCGTCGTGACAATCATAACATGGCATTTACCGTATCCGAGAGGTGATCTATATATTGTTGATTTCACTAAGAAAGCCCAACCTAGAGCTTGTTTCATTGCTAAACCGCTAAAGGTTGGTTATGGCATAGAAGGCTTGGACATGTTGGTATGCGAATCTAGACAAGCTGATCAAAGGTGATCATATTCTTGGCGTTAAAGATGTTTTCTTTGACAAAGATAGACTTTGTAGTGCTTGTCAAGCAGGAAAACAAGTAGGTGGAAGTCATCCTGAAGAACATCATGACCACAAGGAGACCGCTTGAGCTTCTTCATATGGATCTTTCGTCCCAATGCTTACAAAAGCCTTGGTGGTAACTCCTTTGGTCTAGTTATAGTTGATGATTATTCCAGATTTACGGGTATTTTTCCTTGATGACAAATCGCAGGTTCAGAGAATCTTCAAAACCTTGCCGAAAGGCCCAAAATCAATTTGAAGTGAAGATCAAGAAAGTTCGAGGACAATGGAACGGAGTTCAAGAATGCCAATGTAGACTCTTTTCTCGATGAGGAAGGGATTCTACATGAGTTCTCACACGCACACCCTCAACAAAATGGAGTTGTTGAGAGGAAGAACCTAACGCCATAGAGATGGCTAGAACGATGCTTGATGAATACAAGACATCAAGCATTTTTGGGGAAGCGGTCGAGACAGCTTGTCATGCTATCAACAGTGCTTTATCTTCATAAGCTCCTCGGCAAGACATCATACGAGCTCCTCACCGTAACAAACCCCAAGTGGGATACTTTCGTCTTTGGTTCAAATGCTATATCCTTGATAAGCATCGCTCGGTCTAAATTTGCTCCTAAAACTCATGAAGGCTTTTTTCTGGTTATGGATCAAACTCCCACACCTACCGTGTTCACAATAATTTCACCCAAAGGTTGAAGAGACGGTAGACGGAAGTTTGATGAATCTAATGGCTCGCAAGTAGAGCAAATGCCTATTGATGTAGGAGACAAGGACCCATCGAAGCCATCCAAGATTTATCTATTGGAAAGATCCGTCCCATGGAAGTGAAGGAGAGTACTCATCTACATATGTGGAGCCCCATACCTCACGGCAAGATGAACCTCAAGGCAACATGGAGGCCTCCACAAGTGGAACTCACCAAGATGAGGAAGTGCAACAAGAAGATCCACCACAACCTCCTTCTCCACCGCCAAGACAACACCAACAACAATGAAGAAGAAGAAGAGGAAGATGAAGATGATGAGGAAGCTTAGCCACAACCTCAACAAAAGCTATCCCGAGTCCAAGCAAGAGTCAAGAAAATCATCCTGTGGAACAAATGATCAATGACATCAACTCCGGAGAATTACTCGCCTAAAACTCGCTTAGCTAACTTTTGTGAGCATTACTCATTTATCTCTAGTATTGAACCTATGAAGGTAGAAGAAGCACTTGAAGACCCGGATTGGGTGAACGCTATGCACGAAGAGCTACACAACTTCGAGAGGAACAAGGTATGGACTTTGGTAGAGAATCCCAAGGATGATCAAAACGCATTGGAACCAAATGGGTGTTTCGAACAAGCAAGATGAAGATGGACAAGTCATCCGCAACAAGGCTCGCCTCAGAGCTCAAGGTTACACACAAGTCGAAGGTATGGACTATGGTGAGACCTATGCCCTGCTGCTAGACTTGAGTCCATTCGCATTCTTCTTGCTTATGCCAATCACCATGATATTACTCTCATCAAATGGATATCAAAAGTGCTTTCCTAAATGGTGAAATTGAGGAGGAAGTATTTGTGAAACAACCTCCGGATTTGTGAATCCCAAAAAGCCTAATCATGTTTACAAGTTGCACAAAGCTCTTTATGGTCTTAAACAAGCTCCTAGAGCTTGGTACAAATGCTTGACTAGCTTTCTTCTTGAAAAGGATTTGAGATTGGAAAATAGACTCAACGTTGTTCACAAAAGGGTTGATGGTGAACTATTTGTGTGCCAAATATATGTTGATGATATTATCTTTGGTTCAACTAACCTCATTTTAGCGTAGAAGTTTGGAAAGCTCATGTCTGAGAAGTATGAGATGTCCATGATGAGTGAACTCAAATTCTTCCTTGGGTTGCAAATCACAATCTAAGGAGGGTACTTTTGTCTCACAAACAAAGTACACCAAGGATCTCTTAAAGAAGTTCAACATGCAAGAAAGAAGGTATGAGAACCCCATGCCTACAAGTGGACATAATGACTTGATAAAAGATGGAGAACCCGCTGATCAAAAGGTTTACCGATCTATGATTGGTTCTCTACTATATCTTTGTGCTTCTCGTCCCCGACATAATGTTGAGTGTATGCATGTGTGCTCGATATCAAGCAGCCCCTAAAGAATGTCATCTTAAAGCTGTTAAAAGGATTGTGAGATATTTGATACACACACCAAACTTTGGCATTTGGTATCCTAAGAGGGCCTCTTTCGACCTTTGTCATATTCCGACTCTGACTATGCCGTGATGTGGTTGATAGAAAGTCAACTTCGGCACGTGTCAATTCCTTGGTCGATCCCTTGTATCTTGGTCCTCCAAGAAACAAAATTCGATATCATTATCCACCGCAAGCGGAATATATTGTCTGCTGGTTCGTGTTGTGCTCAATTGCTATGGATGACACAAACGCTTATGATTATGGGATACATGTGAGACATGTTCCTTGCTTTGTGACAATGAGAGTGCGATTAAAATTGGACACAATCCTGCAACACTCTCGAACTAAACATATTGAAGTTCGCCACCATCTCATTCGTGATCACATTGCCAAGGGTGACATCAATCTTAAGCATGTTCGATCGACAAACAACTCGCCGATATCTTTACAAAACCTCTTGATGAGAAGGTGTTTTGTCGCTTAAGGAGTGAGTTGAACATCATTGATGCTTCAAACTTGGAGTGAGAACTCCATTGATGCATGCAAGGCATGAGCCCACTTGACTAATCCTTGATATTTCTCTTATGATGATGATCATATGTCTTGGACACATTTGCCTCCTTGTATTGCATCTAACTCCTTGCGTACTTGGATGATCTACATTCCACAAGATTACCACACACTCAAATCATGAGTAATCTTGTCATTGACCAAGTATCTAGCCCTTTGGGATGTTGAGTTAAAGGAACAAAATTCCACATATCCTTTTGACACCTTATACATCTAGTATTTCACTCTTGTCATCTTGGATATCCTTGAGTATTTCCTTGCTTGCCTAACCCATGTAGGAAGATGAACTACACAAGTGGAAATGGCGCCCAACTTCACATTCAATGAGCACCTACATCAAGTTCACCTACATGAACAAAGCAACAACAAGCCCAAGGTATGTTCTTCACATCTTTAAGGAGCTTTGCTCAAAGTCATGAGTACAAGCAGCTTCATAAGATGTGATCACATCAAATGCTTAATCGAAAAATGGCAACCCCATTTTGAGCTTAAATGATGAGTATGACCTATGATCAAATGTCCTCATTTGACTCCTAAGTCAATATACTCAAACATAGGTGACCTTGTCACGACCTTTATCTAGATGAAGTACATATGTTTTGGAGTCTTTCTATTTTCTCTTATGTTCTCTCATTGAGTTTTCATTTAAAAAACTTCATCTAGGAATCTTTTTCATTTCTATTCTTCTGCCTTTGTGAATATCCTTCTGCTTTGATCAATTCCTCTAAAATCATTCACAAATTCATTGCAAATCCTTTGAAACATTCCTCGCAAAGTGAGCTGAATTATTTCAGATTTCTTGAATTAAACTCAAGGCCACCGATTTAAATATTTCGGTCTAACCTAAAAGGATCTACCCTAAGTCCTCGACTTTCTGACCCACCGATCCATCTTAATTCGTGTCACCGATTTATTTCTTCCAGATATCATCTTCGCAGCTCCACTCAATGATTCTCTATGCATGTTTTTTTTGCCCTGCTGGATTCTTAAGGATCCCACTTCTTTCCTTCCATCTTTCCCGACCTTCCTAGTTTGCTGTCCTTTTCGCACTTGATGTCAAAGGGGAGAAGACTTAGGGGAGAAGAGAAGATTTAGGAGAAGAAGAGCAATCTTACCTTAAGGGGAGAGAATCACATCAAAGCTTTGCCGTGTTTCACATTGGACATTACAATTGGCGCCATTCTCATTTGGCATCATTCTTTGATTTTGCTCTTTCCATCAAACCCCTTGATCCGAGAAAACTCAAAGGAGAGGAATCTTCACAATTGATATCTTATGGAAAGCAAAATCTCTCGTGAGTTCATTGAAAATCTTTTAGTTTTGGAGACATGTTTGTCGATTCAAGCTTGTGCTCAATATGAGACACTCTTTATACATGTCATCCCTCGGCTTGGTACTCTTGATGTTCTTGCAGCTTGGTTGAAGAAATACTCTTGTGTTATCTAACCTTGTTTTCCCAAGTTTATCTCTTCGTACAATGCCAAGGAACCTCAAGGTAAGTATATGCACTTTGCGAATGTGCATGATGGTGACTTGCTTGTGAATACTTGTTTGCAAGAAATCACCATGCACATATGCATTATCACTCACTTCTTTTCATCTGCTCGATGCATATAGCCAAGCTGCATGTAGCACATCTTGCTTTTCTCTCTTGTGTGCTTGTGGTAGTCCAAAACCATAATTTATGAAAATCTTGCACACTTGTAGGGGAGCCTGTACTACATGTTTGTCAAAGCTGTGATAATTCTGTCTTTTCTTTCAATAAGCTTTGATGTCTTGTTTAGTGTGTTGCCATCAATTACCAAAAAGGGGGAGATTGAAAGCACATTTGCTCCCTAGGTGGTTTTGGTAATTAATGACAACATACTTTGTGGTTGGACTAATGCTTTTATCAAGTATGTTTCAGGAAATTCAATCACATTGGCATGGCAAAAGGACTAAAGAGGTGAACCCCTCAAAATGCTAAGGCAAGCATTGGCAAAAGCTCAAGACTCCATTTTTGGTTTAGTGATCCAAGATCACATTGAGTCCATAGGAAAAGCCAATACTATTAAAAGGGATGAGGTTATGATGATGATCCGCTGCTCAAGTGCTTAGTGATACATCTCCTAAACTATCAAGAACTTTCACCGCCATATACACTCATAAGTAGTCTCGGTCCCACCGATATTCCAAACTCACCACACCGAGATGAACCACCTCACCCATAAGCCAAACCCTAGCAAACTCGGATTTTCCGATTCTCAACTCGGTCTCACCGAAACATGAGTTGCCAAGCTTCAGAATCCTTCACATCAAATCGGTGTCACCGAGATGATGAAGTCGGTCCCACCGAAACCGCATGCTCTTGTCATTGCACGAATCGGACTCACCGAGATTGTATTTTCGGTCCCACTGAAAATCCCAACGCTCACATTATTTGAACCATCGGTCTCACCGAAGTTGTCAACTTCGTCCCACCGAGATTGGTCAAATGTGTAACGGTTGGATTTTGTGTGGAGGCTATTTATACCCCTCCACCCCCTCTTCATTCGTGGAGAGAGCCATCGAAAGAACTACCACTCCTACCTTACATTTCGAGAAGAGAACTACCTACCCTTGTGTTGAGATCTGTTGCTCCACTCCCACCATATGAAGCTTGATCTCTAGCCTTCCCAAGTTGCTTTCCACTCAATCCTTTCTTCCACCACAGCCAAATCAGTGAGGAGAGTTGAGTGTTGGGGAGATTATCATTTGAAGCACAAGAGCAAGGAGTTCATCATCATCTACAACATCTATTACCTTTGGAGGGTGGTGCCTCCTAGATTGGTTAGGTGTCGCTTGGGAGCCTCCACGAGATGTGGAGTTGAACCAAGAAGTTTGTAAGGGCAAGGAGATCGCTTACTTGTGAAGATCTATCCCGAGTAAGGCTAGCCTCCGTGGGCGAGGCCATGATGGAATAGACAAGGTTGCTTCTTCGTGACCCTTCGTGGGTGGAGCCTCCGTGGACTCTCGCAGCTGCTACCTCCGTGGGTTGAAGTCTCCATCAACGTGAAGTACGATAGCACCACCTATCGGAACCACGAGAAAATCACCGCCTCCAAATTGCGCTTGATCTTCTCCACTTCTTTACTACTTGTGCAATTTACTTTCCGCTACCTCTAGCATGTGTAGTATGCTACTTGACGTGTGTGTTATGCAAAATATGCCAAAATCTGTCCTTGATAAAAGATGAATTTTTATCTTGTCGAGTAGTCTAATCACCCCCTCTAGACACTCTCACCTTCTTCGATCCTCGTGGTCCGGCCCAATTTGGACCGAATACTCGACCGCTTCTTGCCGATACATGGCACTCTCAAAAACTAGCTAATCACACCAACAGGATTGTTGGGTATTCACAGGTGCAGCAAGTTAATTGTCGAAAACAATGACAAGGGCTGTATAGCGATGACGAGGAAGAGACCCAAATGTCGAACAATAGAGGATGTATGGGTTTCCCCACAAGTGCGGACGGTGAACATAATATACGCAACTCACATACCCAAGAGGGAGCGGAAGCGCACTCAGGACGATATACGATGGAGCCACCGCTCAAGTTCAACCCATGGTCCTCCCCGCCCGATCACTTTTGATCGAATGGACCACCCCACTAGTATCCGCCACGCGGATTCGCCGCATTGGTTTTAGACCCAATCGCCGATGGATTTCACCTCACTAGAGTCCCGATGGATCGGCGGCAGCAGCCTCAACCTGCTTTATCAGATACAAGTGCAAGATGGGCATAGACCCCTCAAGGATTAAACCCACAAAGACGACCTTCAAAGGCGCCATACTGTGTAGAGGCCAATTGTACAGCTCAATTACACTAGAAGTGGTCTTCGGATCCTCGGATAACTTCAAGCGAGGAGTTAATCTTCGATATAGTCCCGCTCAAGCAGCTATCATGCTTCGCCGAGCGAACCGCTGCTCAAGAAAGTTCAACGCGGTGCCGCTGTCACACCCTAGCTAGTTCTTGCATTAGAGTGTTGCATCATGTCTATTTTTTTCAATGTAAACTTGAAATGGGATTGCTGTAACTCCCAAATTCTCCAAACAACTAGGGTTTACTAAAAATATTTTTTGATGAACCCGAATGCTCTTTTCTAAAATGTCCATCATTTTTGTCTTGGTCCGTAAGCTTTTGCCAAAAGTGATGCACAATTTCCTAGGTCATCCTGTGGTCTTTGAATTAAATCATAGCTATTTGAATTTGGGCATTTAAATTTATAAAATATTTCAAATGACCAAATATCTCCAAACTAAAATGTTTCATGTTGGAAATATTCCAACATTGGACCATGAGCAGTTTGGTGAATTTTAGAATCTTTCTGGTATTTTAGAAAACTCAACAAAGTTGCGTAATAATAGAAAAGGAAAACAGAAGCGAAAGCTCACTGGCGCTGCCCATCGGGCCAGCCCACTGGCCGGCCCAGCCAAAGACCGCAAGGCCAATGAGCTGCTTGTCGGCCAGTAGCAGTAGTGTGCTCGACGGCGAAGCACCGCATGGGTGCCACGACCGCCGCTGCCTCGCCGCTTCCTCGCTTTGCCACGCCGGGATCGACCTCGCTTCTCCCGCACCCCTGACGCCTCGCCTCTCCACCGCCCTCGCCTCCCCACGCCATGGCCGACGCCACCGCCACAAGACCACCGTCAGAGCTGCTTCTCCGCCGACCCCACGCCGCGCCATCAGGTCTCAGAGCCCGCCGTCTGCTACTTCGAGCTAGCCGAGCCCCGAAGGCCAAGGTTCTCGCCGCCGCACTAAGCTCGCCTCAAGCGCCACCGCCGAGATCCCTTTGTTGCCACCGCCGCAGCTCGCTCCCCGACCACGCTGTCGTGACCGTCAAGGTCTCACCGTGAGCTTAGCTACCTCCCGACCTCTCTCTCTTCGCCTCCCAGCACCACAACGACCGCACGAAGCTCACGCACTCGCTCGCAGCACTCATCGCCGACGTGCTTCCCGCCACACTCCGCCTTTCACCGGTCCAACGCGCCACCACATCGCTACTGGTGCTAACTAAGCACTCCACGCACCCCACCGCACACCCCAAAGACGAGCTCTTTCCACCCGAGCCCGGTGGCCGCCAAAGTCGCCGCGGCGCCAACTCCGCCACCCCGAGCCCAACGGACTCGCCAAGAGCTGCGGCTCGTCTCGCCACCGTGGTCTCCACGCTTTTCGGTGGCCGGAACGGCTAAAACACTATCGCCGCTGCTGCTGGCTCGGGCGTTAAACGCCGTGGTTTGACTCGCTTGACCACGGTGGGCCCAGTCGACCCTCGGTCTATGACATGTGGGCCCACTGCTAATTAACCCAGTTTAGTTTTAATTAAATTTAATTAAACTAACCCCATCGACATGTGGGACCCATCGGTCAGCTTGACCTGACCAGCCTGCTGACCCCGACGCCATCATGACGCAAAGGTCGACGCAAAGATTTAAATTATCGAATTATTTTTACACAGAAATTCCGTAAATTGTTTCAAACTTCAAAATTCATATAAAATCAACCATAGCTCCAAATGAGACAAATTATATATGAAAATGATCAGAAAAATCCAATCTTTCCATCTGTACTGGTTTCATGCATGTTTACAGAAGCTAACTTGCTGTTTATGACAGAACAAGTTTAAGCACTTTAAATGATCATAATGGGTTTGGAAATTGCATCCATAGTTCAAAATGCTTCAAACTCATTTGGTCCTAGTTGCATTAGCCCAAAGCACTCATTTTGCCATGTCTCATTGCATGCATCATATTGTTGCATCTTGTTTGTAATGCTTGTGTATCGGTGTTCCTGCGGCAGGTTCTGGCCCCGAGGAGTACCGTGATAACCCCGACGAAGAACAATACCTGTAACGCACTCGTCAGCAAGCAACCAACCATTTGATCATATCGATAAAATCCCATGTTCTTGCTCCTGCCTCGCATCGCATTAAGACAACGCGATTCAAACCGCTGTGTTATGCGGTAGTTGAACCCATTTCCTCTCAGATGACCGCACATTGCCACAAGAATTAGATGAAACCCACTAGCATGTGTAGGAGTTGATTGAGCCATATGATTGTGTTGTTCCTACCTTGCTATGCCTCGCTATGCTTAGAGTCGTGTCGTCCGTTCATCGGGATGATGGCTAGAGTGAAATGATCGAGTCGGTATGAGAGTAAGGTGTTGAACACGATTTGGTAAAGGTATCGATGAGAGGCCATGTAGGAGTACATGGTGGGTTGTTTCATTGAGGCCGCCCTGCTAATCGAGATCAGATGTGTGATTTAAGAAACAGCTACTACCATACATTGGGCCCTCAAATATGACCCCGCCAACTTCTTATTCACGCTAGTCCTCCGTCCAGTGAGTTGCAGTGTAGTTTCTGTGTTTGTAGCTCATCGAGGCCGTGGGACAGCACCGACCGTAGGGGTGGGCTGTGATGCGGTAGGTACGCGGGTCGGGTGTACCGGATGCCCGCTTGGTATCCCGGAACCTTGTTCACATCGCTTGGGGCTGTGAGCGAGACTTCGCCGAACTCCTCATAGATGGAACCCAAATAGGCGATAAACCCGACTAGAGACTTGAGTGTTCAGGTAGGTCGTGGTCTACACCCACGCCGGTTTTCGCTGAAGTCCGCCGAGCACATGTCGTGTGCAAAGCGCTAAGTGGTGAAAACATGTATGAAGAAGTACACCTCGCAGGTTAACATCATCTATTCAATAGCCGCCGTCTCAGTAAAGGACTACTTGGTTGCCTATACAGCTCATAGACAAGTTAATGGATACTACTAAAAGCCTCAAGATAAGCGTGAGTGCCGAGGATGGCTCTCGTAGGGAAGACGGGTTGGATCCTCGTGGTGTATTGAAATGATGAGTAGTGGACTCGAAAAGCAAAACCATTTCAAGTTGGTGTCTCAGAGGATAGCTTAGCCATGAGTCAAAGCTGGCTTGTCGCAATAACCCCACCAACCCTTCTTGATAATATGCATGTATGTAGGGTCCGATAAGTCTTGCCGAGTACCTTTGTACTCATGTTGCTTTAATTTACATTTTTCAAGATGCCTCAAACCCTTCCGACGGGTTCTTCGTAGACGCTGACATCGATGAGTAGACTAAGGCCTGTGGTGATCCCGAGCAAGTGAAGGACCATGTAGTATAGCTAGGCTTACCAAGCCTCTTTTATTTTACTAGTTGTCTGATCTGCACAAAACACTTCCGCTGGCTTGTATGCTTGTATGACTTGTATGTGGGTCGTGACCTGCACTTGTGTGTATGATATGAATGGCTCTCTCGAGCCTTTAAATAAAGTACTTGTGTCAGAGAGTCATGTTGTGATGCCTTGTTGTATTTGCACATATCGAGCATATTGTGTGTATGATTGAAATGCTTGGTATGTGTGGATCCGACTATCTAGTTGTTTATCTTTAGTAGCCTCTCTACCGAAATGTCTCCTAGTGTCTCCATCGAGCCTTGGTAGCTTGCTACCGCCCGAACACTTAGGCTGGCCGCATGTGTCCTTCTTCGCTCTCGTGGTCTCGTTCCTTCGGGAAATGTCACGCATTGAGTACCGGAGTCCTCATAGCCCGCCATGTCCGGTTTATCGGAGTCCTCGCTAGCCCAGCCGCCACAGCCCGAACTTACGTGTCTGTCGATCGACACGCTCGATGTCGGGTCATGGATGCCTCGTCCTCGTAAGTCTGTGCCACTTTGGGTTTACAACTAGTCATGTCACCGGCTCCTTTTCATATGGATGCTAGCGACACTATCATATACGCAGCCAAAAGGCTTAAACGGTCCCGGCCAAGGTAAGGTGGCACCTGCTGAGATACCGCGGCGTGAGGCCGCAAAGTGATATGATATGTTACATGTGCTAGATCGATGTGACATTGAGTCGGGTCCCGACAGCAGCTGCATCAGAGCCGGATCGCTCAGAGGTTCTCCAAGCCAAACCGGTCGATGTTGAGTCTAGAAATGCTTTAGTTATATGTAGGGGAATTGATTGTGGGATGGTACGTAAGGCTCTTTTTACTCCTTTATCTCATGATATTCTCGATCCGAGTCACCCATTCTTCCATCGGGGTTAAGGATTAGGACCTCTTCTCTCGTTAGGCTCACGTGTTACTAATCAAGAGTACCTTGTAGGTTTGATGGTTACAAGCCTGGTTCAGCTTTTACTATTCTCGTTGTGTTACTATTTGGACCCGTAATCTTGATATGAAATTGTCGAGTGGTTATGCAATTCCTTGTGAAATGTCTCAATCCTTTTGAGCGCCATAAATAAGTATGTCTGTCCAAATTCGCTAGAAATACTAATGTCTTTGCATTGTGGTTGTGCTTCCAGATGGCCACTGTGATCAAAATCAAGTGGTTCGTCTGACCAGATGCATTGGGGTGACCGTCATACAACCATGCTAGTTCGGTTATGATCAAGCGGATACCGCTGGTACCTTAATACACAGCTTGAAGAGCAGATCGAGACTTTAATCAAAGTCAAGATCTTTGCACCGTCCGGTGTTTCTCTTATCCCGGTTCCACCGAGGCCCTTCACAGCTCCTATGGGCTTGGTGTTACCATTGATATGGCGGTGCAAGACGCTGCATATTCTATGATGACCATTATACGAGCCAGATCGGGCTGCTCGCAACACCGACTTCCCAGATATGCCGAGCTCACTTCGGAGCGCTTTGGTTATCTTCGAGCCATCTATGCCGATTCCACCAGAGGACTCCCTAACCCGCATTACCGCTGAGTTGCTCGAGGACAAGGACCGAGAGAGTCGGCCTTGAGGATGGAGCTCTTCAATGCCCGTGGCTGATCACCGGGCTACCTTGACTCGCTTTGCACCGGCTGCTCAAGCCGGGTTATATGGATATGAGAGATTTGTATCCCGTCAGGCTGCTCGCCGACATGATGGATCGGCGTGATGTGGGGGCATCACCCCACCTCGTGGTCCTCGCTGCCACCGCTCAGAGGTCCAAGACCTCACCCTTGTCCTTACGGTCCACAGTGCTCCTCAAGACCGCCTGCCCCTTGACGATCACGCCGAACTCCTGTGTTATGGAGGAGACTTCTATGAGAACTACTACGGAGACGCCCGAGTTAGTAGTAGTTCCACTAGTATTGTAACAGCTTGTATTTCCATTGTCTCAAGGTGACTCATGGAATATGACTTAGTGTGTACTAATTCCTGAGGTGTAAGAAAAATAATGTATAGGAGCTTGGTATGCCTCCGATGAGATGTAATCTTCCTTTCACCGTAGTAGTACCTTGTTTGGTCTTGTACTAAACCTTGTATGGTGTGTATGACGATGGAATAAAGAAGCAGTCAGATTCCGCCATGTCATACGGATGATCATCTCGCATTCCGAAGTTATCCATTACATTCTACACTTCTATGTCGTAATCTTGCCATCCCGGACTAAACTTGTCTTGTTTTCCTAGGATGGTTAACACCAAGAACAACCCCGCCCGCCAGAGCAGTCAAGGCAAGTGGAGTTGGAGAAGCAACCTGCCTCACCCTCCTTCTCCGCCGGGTTATGCTAGAGGCCGAGAGAAACAAACGGAGACCAACCGCTTGTCGGAGCGTGATCAAATGTAACACAGCCCATCATCGAGAAACAACTTGGTGTCGCCGCTGACTTCACAAGTTACACCTCCTACCTTTCCACCACTCCGCCGAGCCTCTCGACGCCGATGATCGCTTCGCAAAGATCACTCACAAGCTGCGCTCGACTAGTAGCCGAGGCGACAAGGTCACCTTTGCTGCATATCATCTTGAAGGCCCCGCCACCTCCGTGGGAGAATTATATGGCTATGCGCCTCAGCTGGTCATGTCACTACTTGGGCAGAATTCAGCGAGGCTTTCCGTGAACATCACATTCGGAGGGTCTCATGGATCGCAAACGTGAGGAGTTCTGCAGCCACACAAGGTCGCTCTCCGTGGACGCCATAGTAGAGAGTTCGTAATCTTGCACGTTATGCAATCAAGAGGTCTCCATCGACGCCAAGAAATGTGCAAGGTTCCGCAAGGACTTAGCCTCAACTTCGCCGAGATCTCCGTCGCATGAGTGCACTTCTTTCCGTAAGCTTGTTAACAAAGCCATCACTGAAACTGGTCGACCGACTTCAAAGCGACACGCAAGCATGGCCGTGATATGGGTTCCTCATCCGTGCCGACCACGAGCGCCGTGTGGGTGCCTAATACCGCCTCGCCACCAGATTCACACCGAGGCCATCCTTTCAGCGCCGCCTAGCTTCAAAGAAGATGCACCAGCTAAGCCCTATGGTGGGCCAACCAACAATGCTCCTTCACGCTACCAGCCCCGGACGTGCTTCAAATGTGGGGAATCAGGCCACTACATGCGCGATTGTCCCTGCATCAACCCCAACCAGCCCGCAAAGTTGCCGGCCGTGGCAAGCCGCCAGAAAGGTGTTCTATGCTGCCGCCACCACCGCACGGGGCCATGTTAATTGTGTCTCACCGAGGAGGCCCAAGAGGATCCCAACATCGTGTTTCGCACGCTTCTTGTTAATTGCCACCCGCATCCGCTTCTTTTCGACATCGAGCATCTCATTCATTCATATCCGAAAGCTATGCTCGCTTGCATAACACTACATTCTCGTGACATGCCCTCCACCATGGAAATTTCTACCCGGTTCTAGATGGCAAACCTCTAGAGTAAGCCATGGAAATGAAATTCAGGTCGATGACTTGTTTTCCTTGCATCGCTGATAGCTCTCAAATCTTCGGATATAAATATCATCTTGGGTATGGACCGGATGTCAGCCCATCATGCCAAGATTGATTGTTTCTCTAGGACTGCTCAACTTACGCACCATCGGGAAGGATAGTCAATGTCTTGACCCAATATCCAAGCGCCAACTATATTCTCTTAATGCTAGTCCATTGCCGCATCAAGACGCTCCGTAGTCCGTGACTTTCCGGATGTCTTTCCAGAAGAATTGCTGTATCCCACCGATGAGATGTTGAATTCGTGATAGATCTCATTCCAGAACTGCCCCAATTTCTAGAAGACCCTACAAGATGGCACCCCTAGAACTAGCCGAACTTAAGAAACAACTCGATGAGGCCTTGCAAAAGGGTTTCATCCGCCCTAGTTCATCTCCTTGGCTTGCCCCTTCTCTTCGTCAAGAAGAAGGATGGTACGGATCGGATGGTTGTAGATTATCGACCACCAACCTCGGTCACAATTAAGAACAAGTATCCGCCCTCAGATCAACGATCCGTATGATCAGCTCAAGGATCCTCGCCTTTCTAAGATGGATTTGAGGTTAGGCTACCATCAAATCAAAATCCAAACGGGACATTCCTAAACGGCTTTTGTTACTCGTTACGCCAATACGAGTACACCGCCATGTCTTTCGGTTCAACCAACGCCCCACCCACCTTTTCTCGGCAATGAACTCAATCTTCATGGAGTATTTGATAAATTGTCAGGGTTTACCTCGATGATATACTCATCTACTCTAAGAATGAGGAAGAACATGCCAACATCTAAGGCTAGTGTTGATGAAACTTCGAGAGCATCGCTTTATGCCAAGTTCTCTAAATGCTAATTTTGGCTGCCTAAGTGACCTATCTAGGGCATGTAATTTCGTAAAGGTATTGCAGTAAACCCCGAGCGAAGTTCAAGCCGCCCTAATTGACTCCACCGAATCGGTCAAGCAAGTTCGAGTTTTTGGCTTAGCGAAGCTATTGTCGCCGCTTCACGAGAACTTCTCCAAAGTTGCTAAACCTCTAACTGAACTCCTCAAGAAAGATAAAAGTTCGAGTGGACTCCACAATGTGAGCACAGCTTCCGTGAACTAAAAGACGCTTAACCTCTCGCTTCCCGCGTGGTACCACCAGATTTCTCCAAGGACTTTGTTATCTATTGCGACGCCATGACAAGGGCTAGGCTGTATTCTCATGTAAGATCGACACGTAATTGCTTATGGTTCACGGCAATTACACCCACATGAGGAAAACTACCCTACTATGATCTAGAGCTTGCAACTGTAGTCTATGCACTCAAAACCCGGCGACATTACCTTCTTGGTAATCGCTATAAATCTACACCGATCACCAAAGTCTGAAATATATATTCACCCAACCAGATTTGAATCTCGTGCAAAGACGCTGGTTGAGTTGATCTCAGATTTTGATTTAGGATAACCTATACCCCGAAAAGCCAACGCCATGGCTGATGCACTAAGTCAGAATCTTATTGCAACAACTTGATGTTGCAACAAAGTCAACCACTTCTCCACGAGGAATTTCGGAAGCTCAACCTTCATCTTGTTCCTCGAGGGTTCCTTTCCACCTTGGTGGCGAAACCTACTCTTATGGATCAAGTCATCGCTGCCCAAAAACGAGATAAGGGAATATCCCGGATTAAGGAGAACATTGTTAGCGGAGATGCTAAATGTTTCTCTACAAATGATCATGGTGTTGTATATTTTGAGAACCGCCTAGTGGTTCCCAAAAATCAGCACATACGGCAGCTGATCCTTAAGGAGGCTCATGAATCTCCTCTCACCATTCATCCCAGAGCACTAAAATGTATCAGACCCACGCCAGAGGTTCCGTGGACTAGGATGAAGAGAGACATTGCTCAATTTGTTGCTAATCGCGACGTCTGTCGTCGGTAAAAGCAGAGCATCAACGGCCGGCCGCACCCTTCAACCCTTAGCTATTCCTCGAATGGAAATGGGATAAAATTAGTATGGATTTCATCACCGGTTTTCCCAGACCAAGAGAGGGAATAATGCTATCTTTGTTGTTATCGACCGCTTCTCCAAAGTAGCCCATTTCTTACCTGCTCATGAGAGTATAACCGCTAGTCAGCTAGCCGACTTGTACATCTCCGAATAGTGTCTCTTCATGGTGTTCCATTGAAATTAACTCGATCGAGGAAGTCTCTTCACCTCTCGATTTTGGGAAAGTTTCCAAAACGCTATGGGAACCCATCTTTCCTTTAGCACCGCCACCCTCAATCAAGTGGTCAAGTAGAACGTGTTAACCAAATCTTAGAAGACATGCTTCGAGCTTCATATCTCGCTCGAATGGATTGGGAGAAATGCCTTCCATTTGCCGAGTTTGCTTATAACAACAGCTATCAATCCAGCTTGGGCAAAGCACCTTTGAAGTTCTCTATGGACGAAGGTGTCGAACACCTCTTAACTGGTCGAAACCGGGAAAGACAATTTTTGGCCCGATATGATCCAGAAGCGAAGAGCAAGTTCGTGATCGCTCGTGAAAAGTTGAAAACAGCCCAATCTCGCCAAAAGAGTCAATATGACCGAAAACATAAGGCTATGACTTACGAGGTTAACGAGAAGGCTTACCTTCGGGTTACCCTCCAAGGGAACCCATCGCTTCGCAGTATCAAAGGCAAATTGGCCTCGCTACATTGGACCTTTTCGATTCTTGCCAAACGAGGGAAGTTGCTCACCAATTGAACTACTCCGATCTCTCCAAAGTCCACGACGCCTTCCACGCTTTCAACTCAGCGCTGCTTCTCGGATCCTATCCGTGGAGTGGACCACTAAACGCTTGATCTTCAAGATAATCCTCACATATCGAGAATATCCCGCTCAGATTTCGATCAAGCCGAGCGCACCACCGACGGCATAACATCAAGTTTCTCAAGGTTCAATGGTCGCACCATTCGAGAAGGAAGCTACTTGGGAAAGGGAGGATCGCTTCGACTTGAGTACCCCGCCTCTTTCCGAGGAACCAAAATCTCGGACGAGATTCTTTGAGTGGGGTGAGTTGTCACACCCTAGCTAGTTCTTGCATTAGAGTGTTGCATCATGTCTATTTTTTTCAATGTAAACTTGAAATGGGATTGCCGTAACTCCCAGCCCCTCCTCAAACAACTAGGGTTTACTAAAATATTTTGATGAACCTGAATGCCTTTCTAAAATGTCCATCATTTTTGTCTTGGTCCGTAAGCTTTGCCAAAAGTGATGCACAATTTCCTAGGTCATCCTGTGGTCTTTGAATTAAATCATAGCTATTTGAATTTGGGCATTTAAATTTATAAAATATTTCAAATGACCAAATATCTCCAAACTAAATGTTTCATGTTGGAAATATTCCAACATTGGACCATGAGTAGTTTGGTGAATTTTAGAATCTTTCGGTATTTTAGAAAACTCAACAAAGTTGCGTAATAATAGAAAAGGAAAATGTAAGGAAAAGCTCACCTCGCGCTCGCCCATCGCTGCCAGCCCACTGGCGCGGCCCAAATTCAAGACCGCCAATGCCAATGAACCGCTTGTCGCCAGTAGTAGCAGGTGCTCGACGGCGAAGCACCGCATGGGTGCCACGACCTGCCGCTGCCCGCCGCTTCCTCGCTTGCCACGCCGGGATCGACCTCGCCTCCCGCACCCCCTGACGCCTCGCCTTCTCCAGCCTCCTCGCTTCCCCACGCCATGGCCGACGCCACCGCCGCCGCACCACCGTCAGAGCTGCTTCTCCGTCGACCCCACGCCGCGCCATCAGGTTCAGAGCTCCGCCGTCCGCTATTGAAGCTAGCCGAGCCTCGAAGGCCAAGGTTCTGCCGCCGCACTAAGCTCGCTCAAAGCGCCACCGCCGAGATCCCTTCGCTGCCATCCGCCGCCAGCTTCATCCCCGACCACGCTGCTCGCGACCGCCGCGCCCGCCGTGAGCTTAGCTACCTCGACCTCTCTTCGCCCTGCGGCACCACAACACCGCACGAAGCTCACGCGGCACTCGCTGCCGCAGACTCATCGCCGACGTGTTCCCGCCACACTCCGCCTTCTCACCGTGTCCAACGCGCCACCACATCGCTACGGAGCTAACCAAGCACTCCACGCACCCCACCAAGACACCCCAAAGACGAGCTCGCTTCACCCGAGCCCGGTGGCCGCCAAAGTCGCCGCTGGCGCCAACTCCGCCACCCCGAGCCCAACGGACTCGCCAAGAGCTGCGGCTCGCCCTCGCCTTCACTCGGTGGTCTCCGCATTTTTTGGTGGCCGAACGCTAAAAACACTATCGCCACCGGCCGGGCTCGGCCGGCCGTTAAACGCCGTGGGTTTGACTGCTTTGACCACGGTGGGCCCAAGTCAACTTCGGTCTATGACATGTGGGCCCACCTGCTAATTAACCCAGTTTAGTTTTAATTAAATTCTAATTAAACTAACCCCATCGACATGCGGGACCCACTGGTCAGCTTTGACCACCAGCCTGCTGACCCCTCGACGCCATCATGACGCAAAGGTCGACGAAAGATTTAAATTATCGAATTATTTTTACACAGAAATTCCGTAAATTGTTTCAAACTTCAAAAATTCATATAAAATCAACCATAGCTCCAAATGAGACAAATTATATATGAAAAATGATCAGAAAAATCCAATCTTTCCATCTGTACTAGTTTCATGCATGTTTACAGAAGCTAACTTGTTGTTTATGATAGAACAAGTTTAAGCACTTTAAATGATCATAATGGGTTTGGAAATTGCATCCATAGTTCAAAATGCTTCAAACTCATTTGGTCCTAGTTGATTAGCCCAAAGCACTCATTTTGCCATGTCTCATTGCATGCATCATATTGTTGCATCTTGTTTGTAATGCTTGTGTATCGGTGTTCTCAAGCAGTGTTCTCGCCCCGAGGAGTACCGTGGATAACCCCGACGAAGAACAATACCCCGTAACGACCTGTCGTGCAAGCAACCAACCATTTGATCATATCGATAAAATCCCATGTTCTTGCTCCTGCCTCGCTTATCGCATTAAGACAACGCGATTCAAACTGCTGTAGGTTATGCGGTAGTTGAACCCATTTCTCTCGCATGACCTCGTCATTGCCACAAGAATTCAGATGAAACCCACTAGCATGTGTAGGAGTTGATTGAGCCATATGATTGTGTTGTTCCTACCTTGCTATGCCTCGCTATGCTTAGAGTCGCGGTCGTCCGGTTCATCGGGATGATGGCTAGAGTGAAATGATCGAGTCAGATGAGAGTAAGGTGTTGAACACGATTTGGTAAAGGTATCGATGAGAGGCCATGTAGGAGTACATGGTGGGTTGTTTCATTGAGGCCGCCCTAAGCACCGAGATCTCAGATGTGTGATTTAAGAAACAGCTACTACCATACATTGGGCCCTCAAATATGACCCCGCCAACTTCTTATTCACGCTAGTCCTCCGTCCCTGTGAGTTGCAAGTAGTTTCGTGTTTGTAGCCCATCGAGGCCGTGGGACAACGACCGTAGGGGTGGGCTGTGATGCGGTAGGTACGTGGCCGGGTGTACCGATGCCTGCTTGGTATCCCGGAACCTTGTTCACATCGCTTGGGGCTGTGAGCGAGACTTCGCCGAACTCCTCATAGATGGAACCCAAATAGGCGATAAACCCGACTAGAGACTTGAGTGTTCAGGTAGGTCGTGGTCTACACCCACGCCGGTTTCGCTGAAGTCTCGCCGAGCACATGTCGTGTGCGTGCGCCTAAGTGGTGAAAACATGTATGAAGAAGTACACCGCAGGTTAACATCATCTATTCGAATAGCCCATTCGCTGTAAAGGACTACTTGGTCAGCTTATATAGCCATAGACAAGTTAATGGATACTACTAAAAGCCTCAAGATAAGCGTGAGTGCCGAGGATGGCTTCTCCGTAGGAAGACGGGTTGGATCCCGTGGTGTATTGAAATGATGAGTAGTGGACTCGAAAAGCAAAACCATTTCAAGTTGGTGTCTCAGAGGATAGCTTAGCCATGAGTCAAAGCTGGCTTGTCTGCAATAACCCCACCAACCCTTCTTGATAATATGCATGTATGTAGGGTCTGATAAGTCTTGCCGAGTACCTTTGTACTCATGTTGCTTTAATTTACATTTTTCAAGATGCCTCAAACCCTTCCGACGGGTTCTTCGTGAGACGCGACATCGATGAGTAGACTAAGGCCCGTGTGGTGATCCCGAGCAAGTGAAGGACCATGTAGTATAGCTAGGCTTACCAAGCCTCTTTATTTTACTAGTTGTCTGTGATCAGACAAAACACTTCCGCTGTTGGCTTGTATGCTTGTATGACTTGTATGTGGGTCGTGTGACCCGCATTTGTGTGTATGATATGAATGGCTCTCTCGAGCCTTTAAATAAAGTACTTGTGTCGAGAGTCATGTTGTGATGCCTTGTTGTATTTGGCACATATCGAGCATATTGTGTGTATGATTGAAATGCTTGGTATGTGTGGATCCGACTATCTAGTTGTTTATCTTTAGTAGCCTCTCTACCGGAAATGTCTCCTAGTGTCTCCACCGAGCCTTGGTAGCTTGCTACCGCCCGAACACTTAGGGTCGGCCGCATGTGTCCTTCTTCGCTCGTGGTCTGTCCCTTCGGGAAATGTCATGCATTGAGTACCGGAGTCCTGTTAGCCCGCCACAGCCCGGGTTTATCGGAGTCCTGCTAGCCCAAATACAGCCCGAACTTACGTTGTTGCCGACCGACACGCTCGATGTCGGGTCATGGATGCCTCGTCCCTCGTAAGTCTCTGTGCTACTTTGGGTTTACGACTAGTCATGTCACCGGCCCTTTTCATATGGATGCTAGCAACACTATCATATACGCAGCCAAAAGGCTAAACGGTCCCGCCAAGGTAAGGTGGCACCCGTTGAGATACCGTGCGTGAGGCCGCAAAGTGATATGATATGTTACAGTGCTAGATCGATGTGACATTGAGTCGGGTCCCGATACCAAGACTCACGCATACCTCAAGCTCAAGATGCCAGCCCTCGAGGAGTCATTACGGTCAACGGAAACATCAACGCCACTCCGAACGGAGGAACACACAAGAGCTTCCGCGCGTAAGTACAGAGCAGCCTCTTAATAATTCTCGAGTCCGCCATTGTTTAACGGACACGCCAAACGCTACCGTGAGCAACTTACAACAAGACCACCTCGCACGCTCCGAGCATCGCCAGAGTAATGCGGCCCCAACCCCAGCCCTCACAAAGTTGCAAGACTGGTCCTTCGCATACATCATTAGGCTCTGGAGATACCATGGGCATAGGGGGAGGGGCACGACCACAACAGCCCAGAGTGCGGCTCAACCACACCAGGCTCCCAAGTGTGTCATCCTTCTTCTTTTTTTCTTCTTATCCACAGACTCCACTTACTAGAGGGCATGTCCC
>JAHHZJ010001806.1:0-22909 GCA_021437245.1 Aegilops speltoides | reverse complement strand
TTTGAAGGAAATTTGAGAGATTATGTTGCTTATAGATACTAGCCCCCGGTAGGGACAAACGTACCTTCTGCGGATGCTCTATGATCCGGGCAATCTCATTTGGCCGTAAATTGAAGAAAATCCAGCGGTTATATGCCTTATTCTCCTTGTTTTCGCCGGATGGCATACTTTGTAACTCATGCGCGTGAAAGCCAAGAACAAAAGGGCATTCCTGGCATCGGTCAATGTATATGTGGAAACGATATCTCCTCTATAGAGGACAAGAAATTTTGGGGAAATCAGGCAAAAAGTGCACTGCCATAAATGAAGTACTTTCAAGGACTGCCATAGAATGGATAGATGTTCACTAAAACGGCCATAATTTTGTCATTCGGAGTCCGTGTCGGACCCATAAGTACTCAAACTGCTCGCGGCGAGCGTGCGAATCCAAAAAATACTCCACGCTTCCGCCAGGTGGCCCGGAGTACCCTCAAATTCAGCCTTACGCAGGACTATTTGGCCCTGAAAGTCAAAAAACATCATTCGTCGTTGTTTTTCAGACATGTTTCTAAACACATTGGCACTTCCTTTTGATGGAAATTCGAGAGATTATGTTGCTTATAGCCATTACGCCCCCTGGTAGGGACAAACGTACGTTTCTGCAGATGCTCTCTGATCCGGGCAATCTCATTTGGCCGTAAATTGAAAAAAATCTAAAGGCTATATGCCTTATTCTCCTTATTTTTGCCGGATGGCAAGCTGTAACTCATGCGCGTGAAAGCCAAGAACAAAAGGGCATTCCTGGCATCGGTCAATATATATGTGGAAACGATATCTCCTCTATAGAGGACAAGAAAGTTTGGGGCAATCAGGCAAAAAGTGCACTGCCATAGAATGGATAGATGTTCACTAAAACGGTCATAATTTTGTGAGCGCGCGAATCCAAACAATACTCCCCGCTTGTGCCAGGAGGCCCAGAGTACCCTCAAAGTCAGCCATATGCAGGGCTTTTTGGCCCTGAAAGTCAAATAACATCATTCGTCGCTGTTTTTCAGACAAGTTTCTGAACCCATTGGCACTTCCTTTTGAAGGAAATTCGAGAGATTATGTTGCTTATAGACACTAGCCCCCCTGGTAGGGACAAACGTACCTTCTGCAGATGCTCTATGATCCGGCAATCTCATTTGGCCGTAAATTGAAGAAAATCCAGCGGTTATATGCCTTATTCTCCTTGTTTTTGCCGGATGGCATGCTGTAACTCATGCGCGTGAAAGCCAAGAACAAAAGGGCATTCCTGGCATCGGTCAATATATATGTGGAAACGATATCTCCTCTATGGAGGACAAGAAATTTTTGGGAAATCGGGCAAAAAGCGCACGAGAAAATGAAGTACTTTCAAGGACTGCCATAGAATGGATAGATGTTCACTAAAACAGCCATAATTTTGTCATTCGGAGTCCGTGTCGGACCCATAAGTACTCAAACTGCTCAAGGCGAGCGCGCGAATCCAAAAAATACTCCACGCTTCCGCCAGGTGGCCCGAAGTACCCTCAAATTCAGCCTTACGCAGGACTTTTTGGCCTTGAAAGTCAAAGAACTTCATTCGTCGCTGTTTTTCAGACATGTTTCTGAACCCATTGGCACTTCCTTTTGAAGGAAATTCGAGAGATTATGTTGCTTATAGACACTAGCTCCCCTGGTAGGGACAAACGTACCTTTCTGCAGATGCTCTATCATCCGGGCAATCTCATTTGGCCGTAAATTGAAGAAAATCCAAAGGCTATATGCCTTATTCTCCTTGTTTTCGCTGGATGGCATGCTGTAACTCATGCGCGTGAAAGCCAAGAACAAAAGGGAATCCCTGACATCGGTCAATATATATGTGGAAACGATATCTCCTCTATAGAGCAAAAGAAATTTTGGGGCAATCAGGCAAAAAGCGCACGAGAAAATGAAGTACTTTCAAGGACTGCCATAGAATGGACAGATGTTCACTAAAACGGTCATAATATTGTCATTCGGAGTCCATGTCGGACCCATAAGTACTCACACTTCTCGCGGCGAGTGTGCGAATCCAAAAAATACTCCCCGCTTGGCTAGGAGGCCCGGAGTACCCTCAAATTCAGCCTTAAGCTGGATTTTTTGGCCCTGAAAGTCAAAGAACATCATTCGTCGCTATTTTATTGACAAGTTTCTGAACCCATTAGCACTTCCTTTTGAAGGAAATTCGAGAGATTATGTTGCTTATAGATATTAGCCCCCCTGGTAGGGATAAACGTAGGTTCTGCAGATGCTCTATGATCCGGGCAATCTCATTTGGCCGTAAATTGAAGAAATCTAGCGGCTATATGCCTTATTCTCCTTGTTTTGGCCGGATGGCATGCTGTAACTCATGCGCGTGAAAGCCAAGAAGAAAAGGGCATTCCTGGCATCGGTTAATATATATGTGGAAACGATATCTTCTCTATAGAGGACAAAAAAAATTGGGGCAATCAGGCAAAAAGCGCACGAGAAAATGAAGTACTTTCAAGGACTGCCATAGAATGGACAGATGTTCACTAAACGGTCATAATTTTGTCATTCGGAGTTCGTGCCGGACCCATAAGTACTCAAACTGCTCGCGGCGAGCACGCGAATCCAAAACTTACTCCCCGCTTCCGCCAGGAGGCCCGGAGTACCCTCAAATTCAGCCTTAAGCAGGACTTTTTGGCCCTGAAAGTAAAAGAACATCATTCGTCGCTGTTTTTCAGACAAGTTTCTGAACCCATTGGCACTTCCTTTTGAAGGAAATTTGAGAGATTATGTTGCTTATAGACAAACGTACCTTTCTGCAGATGCTCTATGATCCGGGCAATGTCATTTGGCCGTAAATTGAAGAAAATCCAAAGGCTATATGGCTTATTCTCCTTGTTTTCGCCGGATGGCATGCTATAACTCATGCGCGTGAAAGCCAAGAACAAAAGGGCATCCCTGGCATCGGTCAATATATATGTGGAAACGATATCTCCTCTATAGAGGACAAGAAATTTTAGGGCAATCGGCAAAAGCATGCGAGAAAATGAAGTACTTTCAAGGACGCCATAGAATGGACAGATGTTCACTAAACCGTTCATAATTTTGTCATTCGGAGTCCATGTCGGACCCATAAGTACTCAAACTGCTCGCGGCGAGCACGCGAATCAAAAAAATACACCCCGCTTGCGCCAGGAGGCTCGGAGTACCATCAAATTCAGCCTTAAGTTGGACTTTTTGGCCCTGAAAGTCAAAGAACATCATTCGTCATTGTTTTATAGACAAGTTTCTGAACCCATTGGCACTTCCTTTTGAAGGAAATTCCAGAGATTATGTTGCTTATAGACATTGGCCCCCCTGGTAGGGATAAACGTAGGTTCTGCAGATGCTCTATGATCCGGGCAATCTCATTTGGCCGTAAATTGAAGAAAATCTAGCGGCTATATGCCTTATTCTCCTTGTTTTCACCGGATGGCATGCTGTAACTCATGCGCGTGAAAGCCAAGAACAAAAGGGCATTCCTAGCATCGGTCAATATATATGTGGAAACGATATCTTCTCTATACAGGACAAGAAATTTTGGCGCAATCAGGCAAAAAGCGCATGAGTAAATGAAGTACTTTCAAGGACTGCCATAGAATGGACAGATGTTCACTAAAACGGTCATAATTTTGTCATTCGGAGTTTGTGTCGGACCCATAAGTACTCAAACTGCTCGCGGCGAGCGCGCGAATCCAAAACTTACTCCCCGCTTCCGCCAGGAGGCCCGGAGTATCCTCAAATTCAGCCTTAAGCAGGACTTTTTAACCCTGAAAGTCAAAGAACATCATTCGTCGCTGTTTTTCAGACAAGTTTCTGAACCCATTGGCACTTCCTTTTGAAGGAAATTCGAGAGATTATGTTGCTTATAGACAAACGTACCTTTCTGCAGATGCTCTATGATCCGGGCAATGTCATTTGGCCGTAAATTGAAGAAAATCCAAAGGCTATATGCCTTATTCTCCTTGTTTTCGCCGGATGGCATGCTATAACTCATGCGCATGAAAGGCAAGAACAAAAGGGCATCCCCGGCATCGGTCAATATATATGTGGAAACGATATCTCCTCTATAGAGGACAAGAAATTTTGGGGCAATCAGGCAAAAAGCGCACGAGAAAATGAAGTACTTTCAAGGACTGCCATAGAATGGACAGATGTTCACTAAATCGGTCATAAATTTGTTATTCGGAGTCCATGTCGGACCCATAAGTACTCAAACTGCTCGCGGCGAGCGCGCGAATCCAAAAAATACTGCCCGCTTGCGCCAGGAGGCTTGGAGTACCCTCAAATTCAGCCTTAAGCTGGACTTTTGGGCCCTGAAAGTCAAAGAACATCATTCGTTGCTGTTTTATAGACAAGTTTCTGAACCCATTGGCACTTCCTTTTGAAGCAAATTCGAGAGATTATGTTGCTTATAGACAAACGTACCTTTGTGCAGATGCTCTATGATCCGGGCAATCTCATTTGGCCGTAAATTGAAGAAAATCCAAAGGCTATATGATGCGGAGCATCCTTCCACCATCCCCATGGACTCTACATCAACACATCCAACACCACTAGGCCCTATGACTCGAGCACGTGCAAGAGCTCTTGAAACCCAGGTGACATCACTCCTCTCACAATTCCCTTTCGATTCACATGAGACATGGTTACTACCTCAAACGGAAATGCTATGCATACTCAGGTACCAAGGAGTTAACCATGAAGAGGCTAGGAAGCAGGGAGAACCGGAAGCGGAAGACATGCGAGAAGACGGAGAGGAAAAAGCACCAAGGACCAGGATGGCCGGACGATCCGGACGGCGGCCCGGACGATCCGGACAGAGCCCGGACGATCCGGCTAAATCGACCTAATGCTACAGAAGCTCCACCCTGAAGCCGGATCATCCGGACCCCGTCCCGGATCATCCGGACCTCCAGCCGGACATCTGGCCCTGCGCGACCACCAGCCGACCCTCCGGCTCATCCGGGCCTCCACCCGGATCATCCGGACCCTCGTCCGGATCATCCGGCCAGCGCCTGCGCGTGCGTGTTGGGCTGAGCCCATGTACCCCTTCGCCCCCAACTCTATATATAGGACCCCATCTCCTCACTTTGAGACTTAGCATTGGATTAGCTCATATTTGTGTGAGAGCCTTTGCTCATCCACTCGGTTACTTCTCCTCGGAGATCAGGACCTCTTCGGAGAAGATCCCCCAGCGGATTCAAGACCCCTATCTAGGGAAGAACATCAAGGCCTCCTCTTGGAGATGAACGGTTCCTTTGTATCCTTACCTTTGTTGACTTTGTATCTTGTGGATCTCTTATGTGTGTGGTGATCTAGCACTTGTGTGATCGATTCCTTGTTGGTTGAGTGATTCTCTCTCGTTTTCCCCATGTTTCCCCTTGTGCTTCCACGTGTTCTTCGTGTTTCCTCCGTAGGATCCCCTACAAACGTGAAAGATCGACACTATAGGGTTCCACCCTACATCATATGGTATCATGAGCCACGTTGATCACGTTTTTGGAGCCCCTACCCCTCTTTTTCTAGCTTGATTTTGTTGTTTTCGTCCTAAATCCGAAAATCCCCACAAAAATACCCCAATTTTTTTTTGTGATTTGTTGGTTTTGATGATGTTTTGTTCTTTTTGATCCGTGGATTCGGTGTGTAACTCGTGGATCTTGCTTTTCCCCACCTCCTCCCCCTCGAAATCCACCCAAAATCCCCGAAATCGTCAAATTTCTCCCCATTTTCGTGTTCTTCCCGAGCAGTTCCCGTGCGAAGTTGACCTGCCCAAATCATCCGGACTCCGACCCGGATCATCCGGACGTGCCCGGATCATCCGGCTTCCGCTGACGAAGCTGCAGTTCTGGAGCCCCCCCCCCCCTCCACCACCACCTCCGCCTACACCTACATACCACCTCCCCACTCCAACCACCACCACTTCCACTTGCCAAAACCCCAAGACACAACCTCCGTACTACCATTCGAATTTGAGTTCGAGAATTTGAGTTGAGATTTTCGTGTCCTATTTTGTTTCGGCTATTTAGGTGCGGTGAGACTTTGACAACAAACGATCATTTTCGTCGACTACTCATCTTCGCTACGGACGGTAACCTCGACGACATCTTTGTCATACCTTGCAATTGTATTGATAACCATCATAGACCATCTTTTGCGTTGCTTACCCATCGAGACTAGCCATTAGCTATTGCAGGCAACGTGACTTGTGCACACTAGTTGCATACACCATATCATACATACCATCGTGGTGCATATCTCGGAATCAACTTGTGTGTCACAAAGTTGTCATCGCATACACAATTGCTATCTTGGTTCGTGAAGTTTGCATAAGACAAGAGCTCAAAAGAGAAAGAGCCACTCAAGCTTTTAAGCAAAGAGGAAAGATAAGCAAAGAGCTTATAAGCAACAAGCATAGCATCATACAACATTAAGATTGTCATATAAGATCATCTTGGATCATTGCACCGATACACCATACATATAGCATACTTGGGATAGAGATCGTTGCATTTTTGCCTAGTAGGTTGTGCACAAGCTCCGTATCCGCCTATTGGGCAATCGTGCTAGCGTCTCTCTAGTATTGTGCAACAAGAGCATTTTCATGGATTCCACATTTTGGCTCACTTTTGGTTTGCACAATCCCATTTATCTATTTGCGTGTGTGTTTCCGTGTACCACTACTTGCTTAGTCTACTTGTTGCATATCTTGAATTTGCGAATCTTCTTCAACATTTTGAGTCAAGCTAACGATTGCAATCAATTTTGTGCCACCATCCTAACCAAGCTCCACCAAAAGCTTTTACTTGTGTAGGTGTGAGAATCGACAAGGATCGGTACCAATAGTGCTATTTCATTGTCCACATTTGAGTGAACTTGATTCATCTTCATCTTTGGTCAAAGGTACATTGGTATTCGTTCTTCTCCTTCTACCACTCACAATTTGCTTGAAATGATGGATAGGCCAAGTTCTTCTACAAATCCACTCTTCATCGAGCAAGGCGACGACATGTCATCATCGTCACCAAGAGCCACCTCTTTGGCGCTGCGAGCTCTCCATCAAGAGCAACAAGCAATGAGTGAGCGTATCGACAACCTCGCCACCGACTTGCGACTCTCGAGCAACGTACAAGAGACTACTTCGACAACAAGCTCGACGCAAGACAAGAAAGAGAACGATGCAAGAATGGACGAGATCCACGCCTTGTTGGTGAACCGGCATCCTTCTACTTCCTCACTCTCAAGACGGAGCCACTCAAGTCGCCGCTCCGACGACTCCTTCTCCGACACAAGTACACCGTCATCAAACACTCTTCGACGAGCCGCGCGTCAAGACCGTCATGCATCTCGCAACCCGCTACATGACAAGCATCCCCAAGAGCAAGTTAATGAACAAGTTCCTCGTCCTCAATTGAACCAAGTGGCGTTTGCTCAAGCTCAAGAACGACAACTTCTGCGTCGCCAACAAGAACAAGAATGAACGCGCCTACATCAAGAGCAACAAGACGCCAAGACTCAACGTCTTCAACAACAACAACGAGAAGCACAAGCTCTTGAGGCGAAACGCGCCCTTCAAGCATCAAGTCGAGCTATCGCCAACCGCAATCGCGAAAGGCGCAATCAAGAGGAAGCCCTTCGAGAAGAAATACAAGAGACGAACTACCATCTGCGTGCGCAACGTCAAGCCCCACAAGCTCCTGCACAAGCTCCTCAAGCTCAACCTCAACCTCAAGGTCAACAAGAGCAAGTTGATCATGGACTTCCTCCACGCCAAGAGCAACATGAGGATGATTACCCTCCACGTCAAGAACATCATCATTAACATCAACCTCAACACAATGAAGAGCAACGCTATGGGAAGCTCAAGTTCACAATGCCCAAGTTCAATGGAACCAACGATCCCGAAGAGTACCTCTCATGGGCATTGAAGGCCGACAAAATCTTTCGTTTGCACAACTATGAGGAAGAGAAGAAGATCGCTATGGCATCACTTGAGTTCCAAGACTATGTGCTCATATGGTGGGAACAAGTCCTTGAGCGCCATCAAGCAAGAGGTGAACCTCCAGTCACCACTTGGGCTCAAATGAAGGATGTCATGCGAGCACGCTTTGTGCCCACCTACTACAACCGTGATCTTTTCAAGAAGCTACAACTCCTCAAGCAAGGAACAAAGAGTGTTGAAGAATACTACAAAGAAATGGAGATTGCCATGATTCGAGCCAATGTCACGGAGGATGATGAGCAAACAATGGCACGATTCTTGAATGGACTCAACCATCCCATCAAGAAGATCGCCGACTTCCAACCCTACTCCAACCTCATTGAGCTCGTGCATCAAGCTACAAAGGCGAGCGACAAGTGCAAGATGACTTCAAATGCATGAAGTACTCATCCAAGACATCGGCTTCTCCAACAACCAATCTTCAACAACTACTCCAACTTCGACATCAACCAAGCCTTCTCCAAGCAATGACGACAAGTCAAGTTACAAGAAAACTTCTACAAGTTCAAGTCGTCCTCCTCCTACTACAAGCAACTTCAAGCCGCGTGCTTCATCATCTACTCCAACCGATGAGACCGTCAAGACAAGCTCCTTCAAGTGTTTCACTTGCGGCGGCCGAGGCCACAAGTCCTATGAATGCACCAACAAGCGCACCATGATACTTAACGACGATGGCACCTACGACTCAATGAGTGAAGACGAAATGGATGCTATTGAGCAAGTGGCCATGCACCGGCGCATCAACGAGGATGAAGATGATCAAGTATTTTGTGATCAAGATATGAGTCCCGCTCTTGTTGTCTCCAAAGTCTTGACACTTCAACATCAACAAGAAGAAGATCAAAGATGCCACATCTTCCACACAAAGGCCGGCATCAATGGACGCTCCGTCAAGGTCATCATCGATGGAGGTAGTTGCCACAACTTGGCAAGCGAAGAAGTATGCTCCAAGCTTCAATTGGTCAAGAAGAAGCATCCGCAACCCTACAAGGTCCAAAGGCTAAGTGACTCCGGCACTATAAGAGTTGAGCATATGGTCAAAGTATCTTTCAAAATCGGTGCATATGAGGACACTTTGGAGTGTGATGTGGTCCCAATGACCGTTTGCCACCTCCTCCTTGGTCGCCATGGCAATTTGACCGTGGTGTCTTCCACAATGGGCGTACAAACCACTATAGCTTCAAGATGAAAGGAAAAGAATATGTCCTACGACCCATGTCTCCTAGTCAAGTGATTGCCGACAAACAAGCCACCAACCTGATGTAGGGTGGAACCCTATAGCGTCGATCTTTCACGTTTGGAGGGGATCCTATGGAGGAAACACGAAGAACACGCGGAAGCACAAGGGGAAACACGGGGAAAGCGAGAGAGAATCACTCAACCAACAAGGAATCGATCACACAAGTGCTAGATCAACATACACACACGAGATCCACAAGATACACGGTCAACTAGGGTAAGGATACAAAGGAACCGTTCATCCCCAAGAGGAGGCCTTGATGTTCTTCCCTAGATAGGGGTCTTGAATCCGCTAAGGGATCTTCTCCTAGACGGAGGTCCTGATCTCCGAGGAGAAGTAACCGAGTGGATGAGCAAAGGCTCTCACACAAATATGAGCTAATCCAATGCTAAGTCTCAAAGTGAGGAGAGGGGGTCCTATATATAGAGTTTGGGGCGAAGGGGTACATGGGCTCAGCCCAACACGCGCACACAGGCGCTGGCCGGATGATCCGGACGGGGGTCCGGATGATCCGGGCTGGTCCGGATGATCCGGGTGGGGGCCCGGATGAGCCGGAGGGTCGGCTGGTGGTCGCGCAGGGCCGGATGTCCGGCTGGTGGTCCGGACGTCCGGGCAGGGTCCGTATGATCCGGGACGGGGTCCGGATGATCCGGCTTCGGGAGGGAGCTTCTGTTGCCTTCGGTGGAGTTAGTCGGATCGTCCGGACCGTGGTCCGGATCATCCGGGCTCTGTCCAGATCGTCCGGCCTCTCTGGTCCTTGTTGCTTTCTCCTCTCCGTCTTCATGCATGTCTTCCGCTTCCGGTTCTCCTTGCTTCCTAGCCTCTTCATGGTTGATTCCTTGGTACCTGAGTATGCATAGAGTTTTCGTTTGAGGTAGCAACCATGTCTCATGTGAATCGAAGGAGAGTTGTGATAGGAGTGATGTCACCTCGGTTTCGAGAGCTCTTGCACGTGCTCGAGTCATAGGTCCTTGTGGGGTTGGATGTGTCGATGTAGAGTCCATGGGGATGATGGAAGGATGCTCTGCATCATATCCCCTCCCTTCGAAAGGATCCAACCTCGGATCTAGTTCTTTATCACCATGGAAAGGCGAGAGGTCTTTGACATTGAAGGTGTCGCTCACGTTGTACTTGTCGCTTGGTAGGTCGAGCTTGTTGGCGTTGTTGTTGTAGCGTGCTAACACCTTGAAGGGTCCGTCGGCTCGGGGTAGTAGTTTGGACTTGCGTTCGTTGGGGAAGCGTTCCTTGCGAAGGTGTAGCCACACGAGATCGCCTATGTTGTAGATCATGGGTTGCTTGTTGATGTTGAGCTTGGTCGCTAGTCGTTGTACTTGGCGCTCGATGGTTTTTCTTGTATCTTCATGCATCTTCTTGATGTAGCTTGCACGGGCACTTGCGTCGAGGTTGGTGCGCTCTTGTAGAGGTAGAGGTAGAATGTCCAATGGGGACAATGGGTTGAAGCCGTAGACGACCTCGAAAGGGGACTTGCCGGTCGTCGAATGTCTTGCACGGTTGTAGGCGTGCTTTCGGCGATGGGTGAACACGCCTCCACTCCTTGATGTTTTCTTGATCAACACGCCAAGTAGAGTGGAGAGCGTCCGGTTAAATCACCTCCGTTTGGCCGTCCGTTTGAGGATGGTATGCGGAAGAGAACAAGAGCTTGATTCTGAGCTTGGCGCAAAGAGTTTTCCAAAAGTAACTCAAGAACTTGACGTCGCGGTCGGAGACGATTGACTTTGGTACTCCATGGAGGCGCAAGATTTCCCTACAAAAGAGATTTGCAATATGTGAAGCATCGTCTACCTTGTTGCAGGGAATGAAATGTGCCATTTTAGAAAATCGGTCCACAACAACAAATACGGAGTCCTTTCCATTTTGTGTTCTAGGCAAACCAAGTACAAAGTCCATGCTAATGTCTTCCCAAGGTTGATAAGGAATAGGTAGAGGCATGTAAAGACCATGAGATTGAGCTTTTGACTTAGCTTTGCGGCATGTTGAGCATCTTGTGGTGAAGCGTGAGACGTCTCGAAACATCTTTGGCCAAAAGTAGTTCTTGGAGAGCGTGGCGAATGTCTTGTCGCGTCCAAAGTGTCCCATGAGTCCACCGCCATGAGCCTCTTGCAAAAGGAGCAAACGAAGAGAAGACTTGGGTATGCATAGTTTGTTAGCTCTCATAAGATAACCATCCTTGAGGTAATATTGTTCCCAAGATGTATGCGTCAAACATTTAGCATAATGAGGTGCAAAAGATGGATCACTAACATACAAATCTTTGATGTGCTCAAAACCAATAACATTCAACACAAGTTGGGTGACAAGCGTGCATATGCGTGAAAGTGCATCGGCAACTACATTTTCCTTGCCCTTAATGTACTTGATCATATATGGAAAAGATTCAATAAATTCACTCCATTTGGCATGACGCTTGTTCAATTTAGTTTGACCTTTCAAGTACTTAAGCGTTTCATGATCGGTATGGATGACAAACTCATGAGGTCTAAGATAATGTTCCCAAACATCTAGCACACGCACTAAAGCATACAATTCCTTGTCATACACGGGATAGTTAAGTTGAGCACCGGAGAGTTTTTCACTAAAATAAGCAATGACTCATTTTTCTTGCATTAAAACTCCGCCTATTCCGGTACCACTTGCATCACAATGGACCTCAAAAGTTTTGTCAAAATTGGGCAAAGCAAGAATCGGAGCATGAGTAAGCAAAGACTTGAGCTCATCGAAAGCGTTGGATTGCAAAGGTCCCCAAACAAAAGGAGTATTCTTCTTACTCAAAGCATGCAAAGGAGCTGCGATAGTGCTAAAGTTTTTCACAAAGCGGCGATAAAAACCTGCAAGACCAAGAAAACTTCGCACTTGTTGCAAATTGGTGGGTTGGGGCCAAGTTTTAATTGCTTTGATCTTAGTTTCATCAACATGGAAACCCTTGGAAGAGACAACGAAACCCAAGAAAACTACTTTGTCAACTCCAAAAGTGCATTTTTTCAAGTTGGCATAAAGACTTTCCTTTTGAAGTGTTTGCAAAACAAGCTTAACATGATCAAGATGCTCTTTCATGGTTTTGCTAAACACAAGAATATCATCGAAGTAAACCACAACAAAGATTCCAATGTATGGACGAAGTACATGATGCATGAGGCGCACAAAAGTTCCGGGAGCTTCCGACAAACCCATAGGCATAACCAACCATTCATATAAGCCAAATTTGGTTTTGAAAGCAGTTTTCCATTCATCACCCTCATGAATGCGTATTTGATAATAGCCACTTTTAAGATGAATTTTTGAGAAAAAGTTGGCTCCACTAAGTTCATCAAGCATATCATCTAAGCGAGGAATGGGATGCCTATAGCGCACGGTGATAGCATTTATGGGTCTACAATCGGAACACAAGCGGAAACTTCCATCGGGCTTAGGCACAAGAATAACGGGAACGACACAAGGGCTTAAGCTTTCACGTACATGACCGTTGTCGATTAGTTGTTGTACTTGCCGTTGAATCTCCTTGGTTTCTTCGGGATTGACACGGTATGGAGCTTTGTATGGAAGTGGTGCTGCGGGAATGAGGTCAATTCGATGCTCAATGCCTCATTGAGGAGGTAGACCCGGAGGTAGCTCATCAGGGAAAACATCTTGAAATTCCTGCAAAAGAGATTGAAACACCAAAGGTAGCTCATGAGTGGTGTTAGTTTTTGGTTCGTCATCCTTGCACACAAGGACAAAGTGCATCACACTCGATGGGTTCTCACACACTTCTCTTATCTCATGTTTGGTGGCGAATAGTATGAGGTTTTTCTCTCTAGGCGAAGAGGCGCTCAAATTTGGCTTGTGGCTCTCACTCACTTTTTGGTGGCTCACTTTCTCACTCTTCGCTCTTTGGTTGGTCGCTTGTTTGTCGGCTATCACTTGACTAGGAGACATGGGTCGGAGGACATATTCTTTGCCTTTCATATTGAAGCTATAGTGGTTTGTACGCCCATTGTGGTAGACACCACGGTCGAATTGCCATGGCCGACCAAGGAGAAGGTGGCAAACGGTCATTGGGACTACATCACTTTTCAAAGTGTCCTCATATGCTCCGATTTTGAAGGATACTTGGACCGTATGCTCAACTCGTATAGTGCCGGAGTCACTTAGCCATTGAACCTTGTAGGGTTGCGGATGCTTCTTCTTGACCAATTGGAGCTTGGAGCATAGTTTTTCGCTTGCCAAGTTGTGGCAACTACCTCCATCGATGATGACCTTGACGGATCTCCCATTGATGCCGGCCTTTGTGTGGAAGATGTGGCATCTTTGGTCTTCCTCTTGTTGATGTTGAAGTGTAAAGACCTTGGAGACAACAAGAGCGGGACTTGTATCTTCATCACAAAAGACTTGATCATCTTCATCCTCGTTGATGCGCCGGTGTATGGCCACTTGCTCAATAGCGTCCATTTCATCTCCACTCATTGAGTCGTAGGTGCCATCGTCGTTGAGTATCATGGTCCGCTTGTTGGTGCATTCATATGACTTGTGGCCTCGGCCGCCGCAAGTAAAATACTTGAAGGAGCTTGTCTTGACGGTCTCATCGTTTGGAGTAGATGATGAAGCACGCGGCTTGGAGTTGCTTGTAGTAGGAGGAGGACGACTTGAACTTGTAGAAGCTTTCTTGTAACTTGACTTGTCGTGGTTGTTTGGAGAAGGCTTGGTTGATGTCGAAGTTGGAGTAGTTGCTGAAGCTTGGTTGTTGGAGAAGCCAGATGTCTTGGATGAGTACTTGGCGTGCCAAGTCATCTTGCACTTGTCGTTCCGCCTTTGTTGGTTGATGCACGAGCTCAATGAGGTTGGAGTAGGGTTGGAAGTCGGCGATCTTCTTGATGGGATGGTTGAGTCCGTTCAAGAATCGTGCCATTGTTTGCTCATCATCCTCCGTGACATTGGCTCGAATCATGGCAATCTCCATTTCCTTGTAGTATTCTTCAACACTCTTTATTCCTTGCTTTAGGAGTTGTAGCTTCTTGAAGAGATCACGGTTGTAGTAGGTGGGCACAAAGCGTGCTCTCATGACATCCTTCATTTGAGCCCAAGTGGTGATTGGAGGTTCACCTCTTGCTTGTCGGCGCTCCAGGACTTGTTCCCACCATATGAGTACATAGTCTTGGAACTCAAGTGATGCCATAGCGATCTTCTTCTCTTCCTCATAGTTGTGCAAACGAAAGATTTTGTCTACCTTCAATGCCCATGAGAGGTACTCTTCGGGATCATTGGTTCCATTGAACTTGGGCATTGTGAACTTGAGCTTGCCATAGTGTTGTTCTTCATTGTGTTGAGGTCGATGTTGATGATGACGTTCTGGACGTGGAGGGTAATCATTCTCATGTTGCTCTTGGTGATGAGGAAGTCCATGATCAACTTGCTCTTGTTGACCTCGAGGTTGAGGTTGAGCTTGAGGAGCTTGTGGAGGAGCTTGTTGGGCTTGATGGTGCGCACGTGGATGGTAGTTCCTCTCTTGTATTTCTTCTTGAAGGGCTTCCTCTTGATTGCGCCTTTCGCGATTGCGGTTGGCGAGAGCTCGACTTGATGCTTGAAGGGCACGTTCCGCCTCAAGAGCTTGTGCTGCTCGTTGTTGTTGTTGAAGACGTTGAGCCTCGGCGTCTTGTTGTTCTTGGTGTAGGCGCGCTCGTTCTTGTTCTTGTTGGCGACGAAGACGTTGTCGTTCTTGACCTTGAGCAAACGTCACTTGGTTTGATTGAGGACGAGGAACTTGTTCATCAACTTGCTCTTGGGGATTCTTGTCATGTAGCGGGTTGCGAGATGCATGACGGTCTTGACGCGCGGCTCGTCGAAGAGTGTTCGATGACGGTGTACTTGTGTCGAAGAAGGAGTCGTCGGAGTGGCGACTTGAGTGGCTCCGTCTTGATTGTGAGGCGGTAGAAGTACGCCGGTTCACCAACAAGGCACGGATCTCGTCCATTCTTGCATTGTTCTCTTTCTTGTGCGCGTCGAGTTTGTTGTCGAAGTAGTCTCTTGTATGTTGCTCGGAGAGTCGCAAGTCGGTGGAGAGGTTGTCGATGCGTTCGCTCATTGCTTGTTGCTCTTGATGGAGAGCTCGTTGTGTGCCAAAGAGGTGGCTCTTGGTGACGTATGATGACATGTCGTCGTCTTGCTCGATGAAGAGTGGATTTGTAGAAGAACTTGGCCTATCCATCATTTCAAGCAAATTGTGAGTGGTAGAAGGCGAAGAACTAATACCAATGTACCTTTGACCAAGTTGAAGATGAATCAAGTTCACTCAAGTGCGGACAATGAAATAACACTATTGGTACCGATCCTTGTCGATTCTCGCACCTACACAAGTAAAAGCTTTTGGTGGAGCTTGGTTAGGATGGTGGCACAAAATTGATTGCAATCGTTAGCTTGACTCAAAAATGTTGAAGAAGATTCGCAAATTCGCATATGCAACAAGTAGACCAAGCAAGTAGTGGTACACGGAAACACACACGCAAATAGATAAATGGGATTGTGCAAACCAAAAGTGAGCCAAAATGTGGAATCCACGAAAATGCTCTTGTTGCACAATACTAGAGAGACGCTAGCACGATTGCACAATTGGCGGATACGGAACTTGTGCACAACCTACTAGGCAAAAATGCAACGATCTCTATCCCAAGTATGCTATATGTATGGTGTATCGGTGCAATGATCCAAGATGATCTTATATGACAATCTTAATGTTGTATGATGCTATGCTTGTTGCTTATAAGCTCTTTGCTTATCTTTCCGCTTTGCTTAAAAGCTTGAGTGGCTCTTTCTCTTTTGAGCTCTTTTCTTATGCAAACTTGACGAACTAAGATAGCAATTGTGTATGTGATGACAACTTTGTGACACACAAGTTGATTCCGAGATATGCACCTCGATGGTATGTATGGTATGGTGTATGCAACTAATGTGCACAAGTTACGTTGCCGGCAATACTCAATGGCTAGTCTCGGTGGGAAAGCAACGCAAAAGATGGTCTATGATGGTTATCAATGCAATTGCAAGGTATGACAAAGATGTCGTCGAAGTTACCGTCCATAGCGAAGATGAGTAGCCGACCAAAATGAGCGTTTGTTGTTGATGTCACACCGCGATTGTCGAACTCAAATTCGAATGTTAGTACGGAGGTTTAGTCTTGGGGTTTGGCAAGTGGAAATGGTGGTGGATGGGGTGGGGAGGATGTATGTATGTGTGGATGGTGGTGGTGATGGACGGTGGACTGCAGAACTGCAGTTTCGGCAGAGGAAGCCGGATGATCCGGGCCAGGAGCCGGATGATCCGGGCACGTCCGGATGATCCGGGACTTGGTCCGGATGATCCGGGCAGGTCAACCACGCACAGGAACAGCTCGGGAAGAACACGAAAATGGGGTGAAATTTGACGATTTCGGGGATTTTGGGTGGATTTCGAGGGGGAGAAGGTGGGGAAACACAAGATCCACGAGTTACACACCGAATCCACGGATCAAAATCAACAAAACATCATCAAAAATAACAAATCACAAAAAAATTCGGGGGTATTTTTGTGGGGATTTTCGGATTTTAGGACGAAAACAACAAAATCAAGCTAGAAATCACGGGGTAGGGGCTCCAAAAACATGATCAACGTGGCTCATGATACCATATGATGTAGGATGGAACCCTATAGCGTCGATCTTTCACGTTTGGAGGGGATCCTACGGAGGAAACACGAAGAACACGCGGAAGCACGAGGGGAAACACGGGGAAAACGAGAGAGAATCACTCAACCAACAAGGAATCGATCACACAAGTGCTAGATCAACATACACACACGAGATCCACAAGATACATGGTCAACTTGGGTAAGGATACAAAGGAACCGTTCATCCCCAAGAGGAGGCCTTGATGTTCTTCCCTAGATAGGGGTCTTGAATCCGCTGAGGGATCTTCTCCTAGACGGAGGTCCTGATCTCCGAGGAGAAGTAACCGAGTGGATGAGCAAAGGCTCTCACACAAATATGAGCTAATCCAATGCTAAGTCTCAAAGTGAGGAGAGGGGGTCCTATATATAGAGTTTGGGGCGAAGGGGTACATGGGCTCAGCCCAACACGCCACACTACAAAGCGCCACGGATGATCCGGATGGGGTCCGGATGATCCGGGCTTGTCCGGATGATCCGGGTGGGGGCCGGATGAGCCGGAGGGTCGGCTGGTGGTCGCGCAGGGCCGGATGTCCGGCTGGTGGTCCGGACGTCCGGGCGGGGTCCGGATGATCCAGGGCGGGGTCCGGATGATCCGGCTTCGGGAGGGAGCTTCTGTTGCCTTCGGTGGAGTTAGCCGGATCGTCCGGACCGGGGTCCGGATCATCCGGGCTCTGTCCGGATCGTCCAGGCCTCCGTCCGGATCGTCCGGCCTCTCTGGTCCTTGTTGCTTTCTCCTCTCCGTCTTCATGCATGTCTTCCGCTTCCGGTTCTCCTTGCTTCCTAGCCTCTTCATGGTTGACTCCTTGGTACCTGAGTATGCATAGAGTTTCCGTTTGAGGTAGCAACCATGTCTCATGTGAATCGAAGGAGAGTTGTGATAGGAGTGATGTCACCTCGGTTTCGAGAGCTCTTGCACGTGCTCGAGTCATAGGTCCTTGTGGGGTTGGATGTGTCGATGTAGAGTCCATGGGGATGATGGAAGGATGCTCCGCATCACAACCAAAGAGAGAAGAGTGAGAAAGTGAGCCACCAAAAAGTGAGTGAGAGCCACAAGTCAAATTTGAGCGCCTCTTCGCCTAGAGAGAAAAACCACATACTATTCGCCACCAAACATGAGATGAGAAAGTGTGTGAGAACCCATCGAGTGTGATGCACTTTGTCCTTGTGTGCAAGGATGGAGAAACAAAAACTAACACCATTCACGAGCTACCTTTGGTGTTTCAATCTCTTTTACAGGAATTTCAAGATGTTTTGCCCGATGAGCTACCTCCGGGTCTACCTCCTCTACGAGGCATTGAGCATCGAATCGACCTCATCCCCGGAGCGCCACTTCCAAACAAAGCTCCATACCGTGTCAATCCCGAAGAAACCAAGGAGATTCAATGGCAAGTACAACAACTAATCGACAACGGTCATGTACGTGAAAGCTTAAGCCCTTGTGCCATTCCCGTTATACTTGTGCCTAAGCCCGATGGAAGTTTCCGCTTGTGTTCCGATTGTAGACCCATAAATGCTATCACCGTGCGCTATAGGCATCCCATTCCTCGCTTAGATGATATGCTTGATGAACTTAGTGGAGCCAACTTTTTCTCAAAAATTGATCTTAAAAGTGGCTATTATCAAATCCGCATTCATGAGGGTGATGAATGGAAAACTGCTTTTAAAACAAAATTTGGCTTATATGAGTGGTTGGTTATGCCTATGGGTTTGTCGGAAGCACCCGGAACTTTTGTGCGTCTCATGCATCATGTACTTCGACCCTACATTGGAATCTTTGTTGTGGTTTACTTCGATGATATTCTTGTGTTTAGCAAAACCATGAAAGAGCATCTTGATCATGTTAAGCTTGTTTTGCAAATGCTTCGAAAGGAAAGTCTTTATGCCAACTTGAAAAAATGCACTTTTGGCGTTGACAAAGTGGTTTTCTTGGGTTTCGTTGTCTCTTCCAAGGGTGTACATGTTGATGAAACTAAGATCAAAGCAATTAAAACTTGGCCCCAACCACAAATTTGCACCAAGTGCGAAGTTTCCTTGGTCTTGCAGGTTTTTATCGTCGCTTTGTGATAAACTTTAGCACTATTGCAGCTCCTTTGCATGCTTTGAGTAAGAAGAATACTCCTTTTGTTTGGGGACCTTTGCTATCCAACGCTTTTGATGAGCTCAAGTCTTTGCTTACTCATGCTCCATTTCTTGCGTTGCCCAATTTTGACAAAACTTTTGAGGTTCATTGTGATGCAAGTGGTACCGGAATTGGCGTTGTTTTGATGCAAGAAAAACGAGCCATTACTTATTTTAGTGAAAAACTCTCCGGTGCTCAACTTAACTATCCCGTGTATGACAAGGAATTGTATGCTTTAGTGCGTGTATTACATGTTTGGGAACATTATCTTAGACCCCATGAATTTGTCATCCATACCGATCATGAAACGCTTAAATACTTGAAAGGTCAAACTAAATTGAACAAGCGTCATGCCAAATGGAGTGAATTTATTGAATCTTTCCCATATGTGATCAAGTACATTAAGGGCAAGGAAAATGTAGTTGCCGATGCACTTTCACGTATATGCACGCTTGTCACCCAACTTGAGTTGAATGTTATTGGCTTTGAGCACATCAAAGATTTGTATGCTAGTGATCCATCTTTTGCACCTCATTATGCTAAATGTTTGACGCATACATCCTGGGAACAATATTACCTCAAGGACGGTTATCTTATGAGAGCTAACAAACTATGTATTCCCGAGTCTTCTCTTCGTTTACTCCTTTTGCAAGAGGCTCATGGAGGTGGACTCATGGGACATTTTGGACGCGACAAGACCTTCGCCACGCTCTCCAAGAACTACTTTTGGCCCAAGATGTTTCGAGACGTCTCACGCTTCACCACCCGATGCTCAACATGCCGCAAAGCTAAGTCAAAAGCTCAATCTCATGGTCTTTACATGCCTCTTCCTATTCCTTATCAACCTTGGGAAGACATTAGCATGGACTTTGTACTTGGTTTACCTAGAACTCAAAATGGAAAGGATTCCGTGTTTGTTGTTGTGGATAGATTTTCTGAAATGGCACATTTCATTCCTTGCAACAAGGTAGACGATGCTTCACATATTGCAAATCTCTTTTGTAGGGAAATCTTGCGCCTCCATGGAGTACCAAAGACAATCGTCTCCGACCGCGATGTCAAGTTCTTGAGTTACTTTTGGAAGACCCTATGCGCCAAGCTCGGAATCAAGCTCTTGTTCTCATCCGCATACCATCCTCAAACCGACGGCCAAACGGAGGTGACAAACCGGACGCTCTCCACTCTACTTCGCGTGTTGATCAAGAAGAACATCAAGGAGTGGGAGGCGTGTCTACCCATCGCCGAAATACGCCTACAACCGCATAAGACATTCGACGGACGGCAAGTCCCCTTCGAGGTCGTCACGGCTTCAACCCATTGTCCCCATTGGACATTCTAACTCTACCTCTACAAGAGCGCACCAACCTCGACGCAAGTGCCCGTGCAAGCTACATCAAGAAGATGCATGAAGATACAAAAAACACCATCGAGCGCCAAGTACAACGACTAGCGACCAAGATCAACATCAACAAGCAACCCATGATCTTCAACA
Source organism: Aegilops speltoides (assembly GCA_021437245.1). Lineage (NCBI taxonomy): Eukaryota > Viridiplantae > Streptophyta > Magnoliopsida > Poales > Poaceae > Aegilops > Aegilops speltoides. The sequence continues at coordinate 2,334 of JAHHZJ010001806.1, read as the reverse complement.
TAGGCGACCTCGTGTGGCTAAATCTTTGCAAGGAACGCTTCCCCAACGAACGCAAGTCCAAACTTCTACCTCGAGCCGATGGACCATTCAAGGTGTTAGCACGTACAACAACAACGCCTACAAGCTCGACCTACCAAGCGACAAGTACAACGTGAGCGACACCTTCAACGTCAAAGACCTCTCGCCTTTCCATGCTGATGAAGATATAGATCCGAGGTCGGATCCTTTCGAAGGGAGGGGATATTATGCGGAGCATCCTTCCACCATCCCCATGGACTCTACATCAACACATCCAACACCACAAGGCCCTATGACTCGAGCACGTGCAAGAGCTCTTGAAACCGAGTTGACATCACTCCTCTTACAATTCCCTTTCGATTCACATGAGACATGGTTACTACCTCAAACGGAAATGCTATGCATACTCAGGTACCAAGGAGTCAACCATGAAGAGGCTAGGAAGCAGGGAGAACCGGAAGCGGAAGACATGCGAGAAGACGGAGAGGAAAAAGCACCAAGGACCAGGATGGCCGGACGATCCGGACGGTGGCCCGGACGATCGAGCGAGCCGGACGATCCGGACCCGTCCGGACGATCCGGCTAATCGACAAAGGCTACAAAGCTCCACCTGAAGCGGATCATCCGGACCTCGTCCGGATCATCCGGACCAGCCCGACATCCGGACCTCCAGCCGGACATCCGGCCCTGCGCGACCACCAGCCGACCCTCCGGCTCATCCGGGCCTCCACCCGGATCATTCGGACCCTCGTCCGGATCATCCGGCCAGCGCCTGCGCGCGCGTGTTGGGCTGAGCCCATGTACCCCTTCGCCCCCAACTCTATATATAGGACCCCATCTCCTCACTTTGAGACTTAGCATTGGATTAGCTCATATTTGTGTGAGAGCCTTTGCTCATCCACTCAGTTACTTCTCCTCGAGATCAGGACCTCTTGGAGAAGATCCCCAAATGATTCAAGACCCCTATCTAGGGAAGAACATCAAGGCCTCCTCTTGGAGATGAACGGTTCCTTTGTATCCTTACCTTTGTTGACTTTGTATCTTGTGGATCTCTTATGTGTGTGGTGATCTAGCACTTGTGTGATCGATTCCTTGTTGGTTGAGTGATTCTCTCTCGTTTTCCCCGTGTTTCACCTTGTGCTTCCGCATGTTCTTCGTGTTTCCTCCGTAGGATCCCCTCCAAACGAGAAAGATCAACACTATAGGGTTCCATCCTACATCACTATATGCCTTATTCTCCTTGTTTTCGCCGGATGGCATGCTGTAACTCATGCGCGTGAAAGCCAAGAACAAAAGGGCATCCCTGGCATCGGTCAATATATACGTGGAAACGATATCTCCTCTATAGAGGACAAGAAATTTTGGGGCAGTCACGCAAAAAGCGCATGAGAAAATGAAGTACTTTCAAGGACTGCCATAGAATGGACAGATGTTCACTAAAACGGTCATAATTTTGTCATTCGCAGTCCATGTGATAGAGGCAAAGGTGTCCCGTCTTTCGATGAGATGGTGGATTTCGCTTTGTGGAAGTCGACTTTGACGATCCGACTACGAACGTACGAGGACGTCGCGCCTTAGCAATCGCTAAACCAACTCTGAGAGGTTATTGACCACGCCGAGCACGATCAACTCGACCACGAGGGTCTGCTTCCTGCGAGCAAGCGAAGAACAAGCAAGAAACTGAGATTGCAATCTGGATATTGCGAATATAAGATGAAAGCTTTATTGATCAAGGTGGGGTTACGTGGCGCCTTTGTCCAGTCGTTGAACACAAACGGCGCACGCTGTGAAGTTGCAGCTATGGCGAACTTTGATCTAAACAAAACCCAAGTCTAAACGGTGCCCTAAGGGCTGTATATATGGAGGAAGAGGGGTGAATTTCGTGGCCCTTGGTGGAGGGGTCCAAACCAACCCTATCTCTTGTTTCCCACACATACGGACTCTAAAAATAGCCTATACTAATGTATTTCGAAATTACATGGGCTGGCCCAATAATAAGGTGACGAAGACCTAGAATAGCCTATGGACGAATAATATGAAGTGGCATCTTGTATATTTCGTCCAAGGCTTCATGCACTCCTTATGGTGGCTTCAAAGTCCTGAAATCATCACTTGTAACTCCGTTCTTGATCTCCTTGCATGCCATCAACTACATGTGTGTTCTTGCTCCAATGTTCATCCTTCTCCAAGCTAGGCCCTTCATTTGTAAGCAAAACAAATGTATCCAATTTAGGCAACATCATATTCTCATGAACATTAGAATCATTACCAAGACAAAGTACCAGTAATTTAGTTGGCGTCTGTGAGCTCTAGTAA
>JAHHZJ010001805.1:0-26999 GCA_021437245.1 Aegilops speltoides | reverse complement strand
GGCTTCCACTGAACGCTGCCAGCGGTCCAGTCCAGCCCTCGATACCACGCCTGACGAACTCAAGGCCCGGGCGGTTCGCCCGCCGAGGAGCCCTTCCAAGCCTCGAACGGCCGGCGGCGATTTCCATGGGCAATATTCGGTCCGACCGGCGGCACAGAGTCGCAAGATGTCCGGCCATTGTATGCAACCACTGGGCACCGCAAGACGTCAAGACTACAAGAGCAGCCGGTGAGCCGGACGAAGACGGGCCCCAATGCTCGAGCTGCTCGCCGATGGTTCAAGGGGCATTGGTGGCGATCACTCACCTTCATTCTTCAAGGCCCCTAAGCCGCCCGATGGCCAGAGGGACTGCCTGTGAATGACCAGGAAAGAAGTCTGCCAAGACAAAAAAGGAGATAGTCGGAAAATCAGAAGTCGGCCTGACACGTAGTCGGAAGACCAAAGAAATGAAAGAGACTTACCATCAACGATGTCCTCGAGCTCGTGGTAGCCAGAGGTCAAGATTGCCTCCCTGCTAGGCCCAAAGCGAACGCCGATCTCGAACTCAGCCATGAGGGCGCCTCCCTGCCTTGGCCTCATCTCGCGCTTCTTGGAGCAGCTCTTCGCCTGCCAGCTGCGCCAGCAGACGCGCTTTACGCGAGGCCTGCCGTGACCTCTTCCTTGGCACGACGAAAGGTTGGCCTCGCCCAGCTGTTTCAAGGGCGGCAAGGGCGCTCAAGAACGAAGATAGAGACAAGAAAGTCATCAAGAAATTAGATCGCTGGGAGATCCGCCCGATCGCCAAGTCGGCCCGATCTCGGGATCAAGCCCATGCGAAGTGCGCCAGCTACAAGAAAGAAGACAAGAAAGTCATCAAGAATTAGATCACGGAGATCCGCCTCGACCGCCGCCAGCCGGCCCGAATCTTGGGGATTACAGTCTGCTGGTGCGCCAGCTACTCCTCGCCAAGAAGGAAGAAAAGAGCTCACCCCGCTTTCCAAAGAAGTCGGCGACTGCTTGTTCAGCTCCTCGACATTGCGGTTGAAGGCAAGTATGCGAGGTTGTGATATTCCTACAAAAAGCCGGCAAAGGCAAAAGTTAGTATTCGGTCAAGGGAGGTTCCAACCGCCGCCAAGCAATGCCGCCCTAACTCGGGATTACACCAGCTGGTGAGCTGGCCACTTCCACAGAGAAAGACAGAATCAAAAAGAAGGAAACATACTCGGACGGATGTCCGCGACGCCGAGATGCGCCTGCGCAGACTTGAGGGCGCTGCCGCTGCTAGCTTTGCTCGACGCTTAGGGAGGGCTTGGTTCAGCGGGCCGGTGTCGCCTTCGCGCAACCACCCGTGGGCGCGTGCATCGAAGCCTCAACGCCCGCATTTCCGCCAGCTGGCGGCTCCGGTCTCCCGAGCTCACGGGCGCCGAAGCTCGCCCTTCAAGCGGCGATACGCCGGGCGCTGGCGATTTGAAGAAGCAGCCGCCGCCTCGTCCCGTGATTGGCGGATCCAGCGGGCCCACTCGGCTGTTTGCCGGGCGCTCCCGCATCGTGGTGGAGGCGCCGGAGGCGGGCGCGAGGGTGTCCGGAGCTCAAGCCTCGCCGCCTTCCTCCACGAGGGGTTCTCGGCGCCGACCTCTCCGGTTCGCTCAGAACTCCGGAGCCGGCGGCCTGACGACAACGGAGGGACGAGCATCTCGATCGGCGACGCGACGACTCTCGCAAGACGCCGCTTGCCGCTGCAGCCTCGCCTCCTCCAGCTCTTCCGGGCGCTGGCGCAGCTTTCTCGCCTCGCGCTTTCCAGCGGGTCGGCCTCCTCTCCGCTGCTTCTCCCACGCTGCTGTTCCGTCCGCCTCCCGATTGTCCATGGCGGGATCGACCGCCGGTGTTGGCGGACGCCTCACCGACCCCATGACAGAGGGGGCGGTGACTCTCTCAAGGGAGAGGGGGCTCGAGAAGAACGGAGGAAAATCAAAGAAGACTCGGATAAGATCCAACAAAATAATAAAAGAGCTTAAAAAGACTTACGCTGAAACTAACGGTGGCCTTTGTATCGCCTCGATGCGGCTATATCTCCCACGTGTCGGGCTACCGACTTAGAGGCATAACCGCATTGAAAGCAATGTCGCAAGTGAGGTAATCTTCACACAACCCATGTAATACATAAGGAAAGAGATACATAGTTGGCTTACAATCGCCACTTCACACAATTACATGAATAAAGCATTACATCATCCAGATACAATCAAGGTCCGACTACGGAACCAAAATAAAAGAAGAACCCCAAATTCGACATGGTCCCCGATCAACCCCAACTGGCTCCACTACTCGATCAACTAGAACGAAACAACACAAAGGGCAATATCTTCATCGAGCCCTCCTTGAGCTTGGTTGCGCCACCGCCGCAACATAGGCACCGCAAACTGGTTTTGAAGTATCCGTGAGCCACGAGGACTCAAGAATCCCATTACCATGGGTATCAAGACTAGCAAAGCTTAATGGGAAAGGAAGGGTAAAGTGGTGAGGTTGCAGCAGCGACTAAGCAAGATATGGTGGCTAACATACGAAATGAGAGCGAGAAGAGAAACAAAGGAACGGTCGTGAAGCTAGCAATGATCAAGAGGTGATCCTGAACACCTACTTACGCCGACATAACACGTAAACCGTGTTCACTTCCGGACCACGAGAAGAGACCATCACGGCTACACACGCTGTTGATGCGCTTTAATTCGGATCCGTGTCAAGTTATCTACAACCGACATTAACAAATTCCCATCTCGCCACATAACCGCTGGCACGGCTCGAAAGTTTAAACCTCGCAGGGTGTCCCAACTTAGCCCATGACAAGCTCTCGCGATCAACGGCGAATAGACCTTCTCCAGAAGACCCGATCAGTCTCGAATCCCGATACATCAAGACATTTCGACAACGGTAAAACAAGACCAGCAAGACCTCCCGGCGTCCGATATCCCGATAGTAGCCACAGATCTCTGCCTCGTGCCACGACCAGATGAGTAAGACGCATAACCAGAACCAGCCCTCAAGTTTCCCGAGGTTGCGCTGCAAGTGGTTTCTAGTTTGGACCAACACTTAGACAAGCATTGGCCCGGGGCTAATAAAGATGACCTCGAGAGAGCGACTCCCAAGGGAACAAGTAGGTGGTGGTGAGGCAAATGGTAAAACCAATGTTGGGCCTTTGCTGGAGGAGTTTTATTCAAAGCGAACCGTCGTGGGGTCCCATAAATCACCCGACTGCAAGTAGGAACGCAAAATCCGGGAACATAACACCGTATGACGGAAACTAGGGCGACAAGAGTGGAACAAAACACTGCATAAGGCCGAGCCTTCCACCCTTTACCAAGTATATAGATGCATTAATAATATAAGAGATATTGTGATATCCCAACCAAAAATCCTGTCCACCATGGAGAAATCTTCAACTTCACCGCAACTAGCAACGCTTATAAGAGGGCTGAGCAAAGCAAGAATATAGCCAAACAATGGTTTGCTAGGAATGGTGTCAAAGGTTAGAGGTTCATGGCAATTTTGGGATGGCTTGAAGAACAAGTTATAGGAAGCGCAAAGATAGTGAAAGAACGGGCAACTAGCATAGCAATGATAGTAGTGAGATCCAGTAGAAGCGGTCATCTTGCCCAAATCCCGCAAGGAAGAAGAAAGAGTCCATGAAGAAGACGAACGGAGTAGTCGAACGAATCCTCACAATCGCAACATTACCGAACTAGGAAGCAACACCGATACAAACAAACAACATGATAAACACACAAGCATAAACATGGCATGATGCACAAACAAGTATGATGCATGTCCGGTTTAATGAGGCATGGCATGGCAAAGTGCAACAAATAATACTACAAGTTAAGTGGAGTTCAATATACAACGAGTTGCATATTGACGGAACACCACATTCAAGTATTTAGTTCACTCTTGTTTATGCTACTCATCAATATTAAATGTTGTTAAACATGGCAAGAAGTGAGGCATAAGTAAACTAACTATTTAGGCAAGTTTAAATGAGGCCGAAGAACAAACAAAGAATTCCGAAAAGCCTCATATGCAATTTATGAATTAGCTACTGTTCTGCCCTAAACCATATTTTATAGTTGTTAAACAGGAAAATAAAGTGGACCATGTTAAACTAGGCATTTTTCCACCCCATTTACATATAAAGTTTATTAAAAACCGAGCTACGGTTATTTAGTTATGAAATAAATCATTTTAACAAGGCATTTGAGCAAATTTAAACAAACAGCATTTTTAACATTTTTTAACATGGATGAAAATGGCATATTATGAAACTAGACAGAAATCTAAGCATTTTTCATATATGAAGTTTTTACATATGATGCACCATTTGTGAGATATTATATGCATGTTGCTTGGGGGGTTTTCTGCAATTCTGTAAATCACTGGATAATTAGATAAAATCACAGGACACGGAAAAACATAGGCGGCTGAATTTGGCTGACCCAGCAGGTGGAAAAAATAAAGGGCGTTGGGGTGGTTTCACCATGGCCGAGGCCCAGTTGAGGAAGAGGAGGTCGGAAGGCCGGCCGAGACGCTACTGGTTTTGGCGGCGGCTGTGACTCACCGATGCGCTGCAGAATAACGGGGACCGGATTGAGTCAAGGCCACAGGCAGGTGCAGCGGCGGGAAACAGAGGCAACGGGCGGCGCTTGGCGATGGACTCGCACGGCGACGCAGCTTGAGGCGGGAAGACCAGAACGGGACGGCCGGGGATCCTAGGTGGAGGTCACGGTTCCGGCGAGGATCATGACCGGCGGCGGGCATCGAAGCTCCATGGAGCGGCGGATGCCGCTGCTTCGTCAAGAGAAAAGGAGGGAGAGCAGAGGAGGTCGAAAGGCCCAAAATAGAGACAGAGAAAGAGGGCGACGCGGCAGAGGACGCAGGCACGCCCGGTGGCGCTGGTCTCGCGGAGGGGTCCGCGAGGTAGAACGGCCGCGGCCTCGCAGCTGGGAAGGAGGAGCTCGGGCTCTGGCTTGCGGCCGACGGCGGAGGCGGCATGGATGCAGATCAGCGGGCGGCTGGTCTCAAGAAGCGGGCGACGGCCATGGTCCTCATACACGCCATGGGACGGAGGAGGGAGGAGGAGCGGAGGAGCTCGGTGGGGGTGGATCAAGGGTGGATCGGGCAGGGAGGCGGCTGCGCTTGCAGGATGGATGGATTAGCACGGGACGATGTGGATCGAGGGAGGCAAGGGGCCTGCTGTGGATGAGCTCCGCCTCGAGGAGCTCCCCGCTGGGCACGAGCGTGAGACGCGGGCTGCGCCGAGGAGGTTGGTCGGGCACGAAAAGGAGGCGGCGCTCGGGTTGGCTCGATCGATCTGGAGGATCCCGAGGAATGGAGACAGAGCGGCGGCTAGAGGATGGATGGGACAGCTCCCTAGAAATTAGGGTTCGGCCCGATTATATAGGTAGGGACTGGCACGGATTATCCGTCCGCTCGATTAAAATCGGACGGTCGCGAATAAAATAGTTAGGGAGCCCAAATAACAAAACGGAGATGTTTTGTAGACGTTAGGGGATGATTCGGACCCAACGGTCACGACAACCAGGTTCGAGTTCGGGGGAAGTTTCGGACGCACGCGAGGGGTCTGAGAAAAGAGAAGAGAGGGTCAAACGGTCAGATAAGAGGGAATCGAAAACCCGGTTAGACTCGGATCGGTCAACGAAGGCAAGGGGGGAAGCGGCAACTACGAGCGGATGCAGGTTTTAAAACAATGACGGCAACGAGTGCCGATGCAATGCGGATGATGCGATGATGAATGCAACAAACAAATAAATCACACGGCAACAACGAAAAACATGGGAGCCGTCTCGAGCGCCGGTCTTGAGCGCCACAACACTCCACCATCGCGAGAGGATCTCGTCCCGAGATCTAGGATGGCACCGGAGGGAAAAGGAAGAGGAAGAGGAGAGGTAAAACTAAGTTGCTTCTTCGACAAAAGAGTGAAAACCATAAACCTTGAGAGGTTGAGCAAAACAAAAGAAAGAAAACCACGAAGATGAACAAAGTTGAAAACACTGCTAGAAAAGAGGCACAAGGACATTACGAGAACTTGAAGGTTGCAAACACATGAATCAAGTGTTTAATGGACAAGATAGAATTCAAACCACTCCGTTAAAAGAAGATAGAGAAGGAATAAGATTGATATAATTTGGACAGCACTGACTCTAAATGGAAGGAATTGGACATGAACTTGACAAGATGAGAGTATACTTTATGAAAACAACAACACACTGCCTCCGGAACTATTGAAAGAATGGCACAAAGGGGAAGAAAGATTTCAGATAGCACCCCGGCTGAAAAGAGATGCAAGACTTGATAAGATGAAAAGAACTTGAAGAGATGACACAACACTCCTAGCTAAATGGATAAGCACGAAAAACATGATCCCGACAAAACAAGATAATTGGTAGAAGTGAGCAACATCACAAGCCTCCTAAAGAATGCATGATAGTTAGATAGTTGGAATGAATAGAACGAAGAATGAAACCAACGCCTCCTACCATAATTGAATTTGGAAGGCATCCTTGCAAGAATAATATAGTTGTTGGAAGACCAACAACTAAAAGAATAAGCTTGTTGTGGGCTTATGACAAACATCTCAAAATGATGAGGTGACAACCGCCACTAATGTAAACAATTGATTGGTTGAGATCATCGAAGATAAGAGAAACTTCTTCCACCAAGTGAATAGAGAGCAAGCTTGGGTCATGCATAATCACCACAAATAGCAACAACCCTTAAGGAAAGGCTTTAGGTGAAATATGACACAAGATAACTCCAACGAAGAAGTTGATTAGGTCGAAAAGATCTCTTGAATGAAGAGGAAATGATGGATTTAAAATACCTCATTCTTGACAACATATGAATCATGAAACATGAAGGAAATTGTCAAGAGTGACATAACACCATCTCAAAAGATAAGGTAGAAAGAATTGCACTTTGGAATGTAAGATGAAGAATACTTGAGCTCGTTAAAACAAAAACATGTGTTGAGCACCATGTTTATTTTAGAGTATAGCTTGGTTGATCTTAACTTCAAGAGAAATCTTGAAGAATAATTGAAGAATGAAAATAATCCTTGACGAACCACCATGTAGAGCCTCCATTAAGAAATCCGGTAATAAAAGGATGATAAAAAGAAAGAGAAGTTGAAAACACAAGGTGAAGCCTTGCAATGATTAAGATGGAGCTTCATGACGAGATAATGCGGAAAACTTGGAACTCCGAAAAGAAAAGATGAGACATCTCGAACATAGAAATGTGACATGATGAACCACGATGGAAAGAAGAAACTAGATCACTTGGATGAAACAATAATAAGAATTACGTTATGCAAATCCTTCACCAATTTAAATTGATGACAAGCAACGGATTTGGCATACTACTTATTCTCGTGAGAAAGAATTAAGAGAGATATAGCGCAAACTTGAGAAAAGTCTTCCACCATCCAACGGTAGGATTTGAAAACAACGAATGAATTGATAACATAATGAAGGAAGTGAAATCTTGAACAAACCACCGAAGAATTGAAAATGAACGTAGCAAAGGCACAATTCAACCGGAAAGAATTGGAAAACGAATGGAGATATTTGAGGGGATTTAGATACAAGAGAACGAAGAGAACATGAACTGATTAGAGGATATTTGAACGAATCACCGGTAAGATTTGGAGAACGATAGCTACACGCCGAGAATGAAGAATTATGACATGATGGCCTTCGGAGGAAAGAAATGGAAACAACTCATGAAATGCTCCGGATGGGTGAAAAGAATTCTCACAATCGAAAACAATTATGAGAATGGCATGAAGCTAGACCCATGAATCTTCAAGAGAATGATAAGATTTAAGAGAACCTCTTCTTCGGTCTTCACATGCTGAGAATGATGACAAGAACCACCAAAATTGATGAGGCACTTCGGAACAAAGAAGAATAGAAATGATGAACCAACGATGAAAATATTATGAAAGCGATCTTGGGGAAGGAATATGACTAGTGAAAATTCATTCTTACGCCAAACTTTGAAAGGAATTTGAGAATCGCCCGATAAATTAGAAGAGTCGTAAGATCCTCGAAAAGACCTGTGGGTTAGGGCCCACTCAAAAGAAAACACCGCTGAACAATTTTGAAGAGAGGTTGCACCAAGAGAATTAAATGGCTTGAATGAGATAACAATTCCAAATAGCTTGAACGGATTAAGAATGGAAACACAAATCTTCGAGATATCTTGAGCACTCCGAATAACAAATAGCGAGAAGTAGAATGATAATGAGGTGCACCGCATGAGAAGACATTGAAATGAGGAAAAGGTATGATCAACAAAACTTGACTTGAATCCACCGGAGAAGAGAAAGGAATGAGGGATGACGAACTAGTAGAACATCTTCTTGAGAACCACCGGGTAAGAACATTGACGGAAAAGAATGGAGAAACTTCACAAAAATAAAAGGATACTTGGTAAAGAAATCTTAGTCCTTGAGGAAAAAGGGTGGGTGGGCGGGAAAAAACAAAGGCAACTTGGAGACGGATGAAACAAACACCGTTGAGAAGAAATGATAATTGGTCTTGCTGATGTTGAAGTGATCAGATCCACTTGAAGAGAAACACGCCGGTTGAAAAGGATTGACATGACAATCTTGATTGTCGAGAAGGATTGGTATTCACATCGGAGTATGAGAACACCATTTCGGAAAGGTATGGATTCAACATTTGACTTTGAAGCAACTCGAATACCACAACTCAAAACAAAACAAAGGATTTGGCTTGCAGAATAAGCCGGAACAAATACATATGATAGAGATTTACCCAATCCCATATCATGCATTTGTCGGTAAGATATTCTAGGAGCTACTTGAATTCCCACCTATAAACTCCCGAAACTTTCTCGGTTATGCAATCTGGTGTTGGGATATAGGAAGCAATATATCTCACCCAAACTAACAATACCTACATCCAAGTCTGTATCCATCCGTCAACACATAACCAAGAAACCTTCGAAATCGTGTACCTCAACCTTCAAAAGCATCCGTTATAATGAAGTCATGGCAATACTCCCGACTCACCTCAAGATCGGGTTATCGGGTTATCTCACCAACAACTACATAAAAGAGATTTTCGATGTCGGCGCATTAAACTCGTATTCCGAATCTGCAACGATAAAATTATGACGACAACACCTCGTAGCTCAACTCCCCGACACTTCCACTAAACCCCGACAGAGGCACCAAGACAATGTTCTCATCATAAAACCATCGAACGATTCCAAGATACCCGTGATCCTAAAAAAAATTTAGTTAAATTTGAGGAGAGGAAAGTCAAAACTCTACGTCAGAAGCCTCACCAGAGCGATTTAAGGACCGAGAAGTAAAAAGAATTCCTAACTCTCCGATATATAAAGTCCTAAATGACTCAAAACATTTTTCTAGACACGACTCGCCGCTAAAAACGATCAAGCAAAGGGCGCCCTAAGGTCGGGAAGGCTCGACACCAACTTGTAACCCTCGATGCGGCTATATCTCCCACGTGTCAAGCACGACTTAGAGGCATAACCGCATTGAAATCAATGTCGCAAGTGAGGTAATCTTCACACAACCCATGTAATACATAAGGGAAAGAGATACATAGTTGGCTTACAATCGCCACTTCACACAATTACATGAATAAAGCATTACATCATCCAGATACAATCAAGGTCCGACTACGGAACCAAAATAAAAGAAGAACCCCAAATGCTACATAGGTCCCCGATTGACCCCAACCGGGCTCCACTATCGATCAACTAGAACGAAACAACACAAAGGGAAAGATCTTCATCGAGCTCCTCCTTGAGCTTGGTTGCGCCACCGCCGTAACATAGGCACCGCAAACTGGTTTTGAAGTATCCGTGAGCCACGAGGACTCAACAATCCCATTACCATGGGTATCAAGACTAGCAAAGCTTAATGGGAAAGGAAGGGTAAAGTGGTGAGGTTGCAGCAATGACTAAGCAAGATATGGTGGCTAACATACGCAAATGAGAGTGAGAAGAGAAACAAAGGAACGGTCGTGAAGCTAGCAATGATCAAGAGGTGATCCTGAACACCTACTTACGCCGACATAACACGTAAACCATGTTCACTTCCTGACTCACGAGAAGAGACAATCACGGCTACACACGCGTTGATGCGTTTTAATTCGGATCTCGTGTCAAGTTATCTACAACCGACATTAACAAATTCCCATCTGTCACATAACCGCTGCACGGCTCTCGAAAGTTTAAACCCTGCAGGTGTCCCAACTTAGCCCATGACAAGCTCTCGCGATCAACGGCGAATAGACCTTCTCCCAGAAGACCCGATCAGCCTCGAATCCCTGCACATCAAGACATTTCGACAATGGTAAAACAAGACCAGCAAGACCTCCCATGCGTCGAACTCCGATAGTAGCCGCGGTATCTCTGCCTCGTGCCACGACCGGATGAGCAGCACGCATAACTAGAACCAGCCCTCAAGTTTCTCGAGGTGGCGCCGCAAGTGGTTCTAGTTTGGACCAACACTTAGCAAGCATTGGCCCGGGGCTAATAAAGATGACCTCGAGAGAGCGACTCCCAAGGGAAAAAGTAGGTGGTGGTGAGGCAAATGGTAAAACCAATGTTGGGCCTTGCTGGAGGAGTTTTATTCAAAGCGAACTGTCGTGGGGGTCCCATAAATCACCCGACCAAGTAAGAACGCAAAATCCGGGAACATAACACCGTATGACGGAAACTAGGGCGACAAGAGGGAACAAAACACTGTGCATAAGGCCGAGCCTCCACAATTTACCAAGTATATAGATGCATTAATAATATAAGAGATATTGTGATATCCCAACAAAAATCCTGTCCACCATGGAGAAATCTTCAACTTCACCTACAACTAGCAACGCTATAAGAGGGGCTGAGCAAAGCGGTAACATAGCCAAACAATGGTTTGCTAGGAATCGTGTCAAAGGTTAGAGGTTCATGGCAATTTGGGATGGCTTGAAGAACAAGTTATAGGAAGCGCAGCATAGCGAAGAACGAAGCAACTAGCATAGCAATGATAGTAGTGAGATCCGTAGAAGCGGTCATCTTGCCTCGAAATCCCGCAAGGAAGAAGAAAGAGTCCATGAAGAAGGCGAACGGGAGTAGTCGAACGAATCCTCACAATCGCAACATTACCGGAACTAGGAAGCAACACCGGAAACAAACAAACAACATGATAAACACACAAGCATAAACATGGCATGATGCACAAACAAGTATGATGCATGTCCGGTTTAATGAGGCATGGCATGGCAAAGTGCAACAAATAATACTACAAGTTAAGTGGAGTTCAATATGCAACGAGTTGCATATTGACGAACACCACATTCAAGTATTTAGTTCACTCTTGTTTATGCTACTCATCAATATTAAATGTTGTTAAACATGGCAAGAGGTGAGGCATAAGTAAACTAACTATTTAGGCAAGTTTAAATGAGGCCGAAGAACAAACAAGCAATTCCGAAAAGCCTCATATGCAATTTATGAATTAGCTACTGTTCTGCCCTAAACCATATTTTATAGTTGTTAAACAGGAAAATAAAGTGGACCATGTTAAACTAGGCATTTTTCCACCCCATTTACATATAAAGTTTATTAAAAACCGAGCTACGGTTATTTAGTTATGAAATAAATCATTTTAACAAGGCATTTGAGCAAATTTAAACAAACAGCATTTTTAACATTTTTTAACATGGATGAAAATGGCATATTATGAAACTAGATAGAAATCTAAGCATTTTCATATATGAAGTTTTTACATATGATGCACCGCTTAGAGATATTATATGCATGTTGCTTGGGGGTTTTTCGCAATTTTAAATCATCGGATAATTAGATAAAATCACAGTGCACGGAAAAACATAGGCGGCTGAATTTGGCTGGCCCAGCAGTGGAAAAAAATAAAGGGGCATCGGTGGGTGGTTTCACCATGGCCGAGGCCCGCTTGAGGAAGAGGAGGTCGGCAGGCCGGCCGAGACGCTACTGGCCTTGGCGGCGGCGGCCGTGACTCCAGCCGAGGCGCGCGCGTCAACGGGGACCGATCGAGCCGGCCGCTGCAAAAGCAGGTGCGCCGCGGGAAACAGAGGCAACGGCGGCGTCTTGGCGATGGACTCGGCACGGGCGACGCAGCTTGAGGCGGGGAAGACCCAGAACGGGACGAAGCCGGCGGATCCGAGGCGGAGGTCACGGTTCCCGGCGAGGATCATGACCGCCGGCGGGCATCGAGCTCCATGGAGCGGCGGATGCTGCCGCCGTCAAGAGAAAAAGGAGGGAGAGCAGAGGAGGTCAGAGCGGCCAAAATAGAGACAGAGAAAGAGGGCGCACGCGGCAGGAGGACGCAGGGCACGGCCTGGTGGCGCTGGTCTGCAGGAGGGGTCCGGCGAGGTAGAACGGCCGCTGGGCTCGCGTTCGGGAAGGAGGAGCTGGCTCGCTTTGCGGCCGATGGCGGAGGCGGTATGGATGCGATTAGCGCGGCTGGTCTCAAGAAGCGGGCGACGCCATGGTCCTGCTGCCTGCTGCTCGGGACGGAGGAGGGAGGAGCGAGCGGGAGGAGCTCTGTGGGGGTGGATCGAGGGGTGGATCGGCAGGAGGCGGCTGCGCTTATGGATGGATGGATTGGCATGGGGACGATGTGGATCGAGGGAGGCATGGGTCCCTGCCAGGATGAGCTCCGCCTCGAGGAGCTCCTGCCGCACGAGCGTGAGACGCGGGCTGCGCCGAGGAGGTTGGTCGGGCACGGAAAAGGAGGCGGCGCTCGGGTTGGCTTGATCGAATCTAGAGGATCCCGAGGGGAATGGAGACAGCAAGGCGTGCTAGGAGGATGGATGGGACAGCTCCTCAGAAATTAGGGTTCGGCCCGATTATATAGGTAGGGACTGGTACGATTAATCCGTCCGCTCGATTAAAAACGGACGGTCGCGAATAAAATAGTTAGAGCAAAATAACAAAACGAGATGTTTTGTAGACGTTAGGGATGATTCGACCCAACGGTCACGCACAACCAGGTTCGAGTTCGTGGAAGTTTCGACGCGACGCGAGGGTCTGAGAAAAGAGAAGAGAGGGTCAAACGATCGATAAGAGGGAATCGAAACCCCGTTAGACTCGGATCGGTCAACGGCTGGCAAGGGGGAAGCAAATACGAGCGGATGCAGGTTTTAAACAATGACGGCAACTAGTGCCGATGCAATGCGGATGATGCGGCGATGAATGCAACAAACAAATAAATCACACGGCAACAACGAAAAACATGGGAGCCGCTCGAGCGCCGGTCTTGGGCGCCACAGCCTTCTCACTTCTTCGAAGCGGGTTGCCTCGCGACCGCCTCCTCCTGCTTGGTCACGGCGGCCGCCTTTGAACTTTCGCTCACGGCGCGCTGCCCGGGCGTGACGCTTTCGCGCTTGGCCGGAGGGGCCGCCTCGCTGGTGGCGTGGGATTTACTTCCACGCCGGCGCTATCATCGGGCCGGCGAAGGTGGCCGATGGCTCGAGGCCGCTGCTGTTTTTCTTTTTTCGCCGCCGGCGTTGCCTAACGCCGCCGCCCCTAAGTCGGGTCGCCGACGCCGCTATCCTCGCGGTTCCGGGACGAGTCGCTGGCTCTCTCATGGCACCGCCGCGGCTCCATGAGGGATTCGCCGTAAGGAACCAACGATGATTAGAAGCCGGAGTCGCTGCAAAGAAGATCAAACTACATAAAGATGCGACTTACCACCGAGGGGGGTTGTCGCATGAAAGTACTCCTGCCAAACCGCCACCCTCCGTGAACTGCAGCGCGCTGATGTGGTTCACCAAGTTCGCCACCTCCTGGGCATCTCCTGGTGCACAATGCTCGGGTCAGGCGGCCATCCGATAGATGAGATGAGGCCGGCCTTGGAGTGGAGGACTCATGCTGCCATGAAGGCGCCGAAGGTCGGATCCGACGAGGCCCTCCGATCGCAGCAGAACTCGGAGTCGCGCCACACGGGCGGTCCGAGGGAGTCAGCGATTTGGACTGGTGAGACCAACCGGGAAGCCTCCCGCTAAGGGCTCCGGTTGAAGGGCGGCAGATTGACCCAGCGGCCGGTGGAGAGGTTCTTCACATAGAAGTAGGAGCGCTGCCACGCCTTCACCGATTTACCACGAGATGAGAGGGAAAGGGTTGTCGGCCGTCGAGCGCCAGCACCGCGATGTAGGTGCCGCGACCGAGCCGGGCGTGGCCGGGCGGCCTGCGTGCCGAGCTTTGAAGAGAAGAATTCTCCCACAACTCGAGGGTGGGGAGAACACGAGGAAGCCTTCGCACAGGTGGCGAGGCGGAGAGCAGCACCACCGATTTGGAGGAGGGCAGCGGCTGCAGATTGTGGAACTCCAGAACGAGCGGAAGAACCCGCTGTTTGGCAGCCCCAGCACATGAGGTGCGAGCGAAGATGACCCGCCGCCTCCTCCGGCAGGCCGGATCTCTGGCCGGGCGCAGGACGGGCGGCACGAGGTCCGCGCTGGGAGACGGGCGGGTCCGGGCGGAGGAACTCGATATGCTCCGCTTCCACGCCCGAAGCCGCCCCACACGCCGGAGCGCGAGGCAGGGGCGCAAGGAGGAAGAACTCATCGCTAAGGTGAGAGGTGCTTTACTGCGGGCGAAGAAGAAGAGAAGGCAGGAGAATGGGGACAGGATGCGCTGCACCGCCGCCCGCCCTTCGCTTATTTATAGCCCTACGAGCCGAGGAGCCGAGGGGCGGCGGGATTAACTACGCACGAAGCCCCACGCCGCCCACAATTTATCCCATGAAGTTATCAGCGCAAGAACAACGGGAAAGCCAACCATTCGCGATCGCAATGATCCGCCGAAGCCGAGGCGCGGTAGTGGCGGGCCCCGCTTAGCGTGCTCGTCCTGTCCGCTGCAGGGCGTACTATCTCCCACGTGGCGCCGGGCGATAGACCGCCACTGGTAGCAGTGGAAGCGATCCGACACGCCACCGATTTCCGCCATGACTTACAAACGGTGGCCCTCGCTGAACAAGTCCGACGGCCAGTCGGCCCAAATAAGATAACAGCCGCCTCGTAGTCGACGCCGAAGTTGAACTATTGAAGCCCCACGAGGCGGCGCCCGCAGGCTTCACCAGCTTCGGGACTATCAAGTTGAGTAATGGGCCATGGGTAGGCCGACCCAGACCTGTGATCTTTCAAGACATCGGGCAGGCCACGCCTCCGCCTGAAGTCCTACCGGGCGACCACCAGAGAGGCCGAGTCCCACCGGCGATCTCCGAGAAGCCGAGTCTCAATCGGCGATTCCGGAGGAGCCGAGTCCTGTGATGACGACTTCAAAGCAAGCCGACTCAAAGCTAGCGACTTGTGAGTGCCAACCGTGGAGTCGCCCATGACACTTCACGAAGACCGGCGCGGGTACGGCCATGACGGGGCCGCCCTTCCCGCCACGAGGGGTCGGCATGGCTATAGTGAGCCAGACGCTGGAGATCTCCGGCGAGGCGCGCATCGCTGCTATGCTCGCTCTCGACTCAGCCACAAGCACGTGACGACTCGGCCCACGATGCCGCCTATATGGTCTCAAGACTGTGGGGCCACCGCTGGGTGAATCAAGGCGCCAGAGCGCTCAAGATGGCCTCGTGGAGTCGGCCTCCCGGGTCACTGCCTCCCTCCAAGGCCCCACAAGCCATAAATCAGATTGATGGGGAGGGCAACAAGGATCGCCTAATAGACAGCATCATGCCACAACCCCATGACCAAGCTTACGCCATCGAGCGCCAAGACAAAGGTCCGGCTCGTCTGCTGACCCACCACTGGCGGGCCCCGTGGTCATGGAAGGGCGGCAACATGAGAGATGCACGGCTGGGACCCACGCCCAACAGATACCATTGTACCCGGGGTAGGCCTAT
Organism: Aegilops speltoides; assembly: GCA_021437245.1. Lineage (NCBI taxonomy): Eukaryota > Viridiplantae > Streptophyta > Magnoliopsida > Poales > Poaceae > Aegilops > Aegilops speltoides. Next base: position 11,074 of record JAHHZJ010001805.1, on the reverse strand, counting down.
ATAAACCCCTGGGCACCCATGCAAAGGGGTTCGCCCTTGATAGAGATAGACACATAGCCTGTGGAGGAGAGAACTAGCCTTGCTCTCTCCTCGCCTCCCGACACAGCCTCTAGGAGCACCATTGTAGTCACCTTGCTATAGTGACCATGCGGAGACCCCAGCAGAGCAGCAAGAGGGGTGTTATCTCCCCGAGAGCCCCGGCCGGGTAAGATTCGGCCATGCAGCATGTTCACACCTTATCCTGCTTCTGTGCACCGCGACGCTTCTACTCGCCCCCACCATGATAAGCCATCCTTGGCATATGTCGCACCCAACCCCGACACTTCCGCCTCCCTCTGGGTATATGGGTTGCGATATCATGTTTACCGTCCGCACTTGTGGGGGAAATCCTTCTATCCTCTATCGCTCGGGCGGCCGGGTCTCTTCCTCGCCGTCATTGCAGCAGCCCTTGTCGTTGTTTTCGCAATTAACTTGCTCGTCGCTTAAATTCCCAACAATCTCGCTGGTGTGGTTTAGCTGGTTTTCGGGGTGCCATGTATCCGCATGAGCGGTCGAGTATTCGGGTCCAAATTGGACGGACCCGAGTGGTTCTTTGAATGGCTTCTTCCGCTGATCGAGTTTAGAGCCTCGAATCCGCGCTGACCGTCAGATCTCATTGTTGTCGCCAGCTAACGCTGCATTTGTTTTGCTTCGTCATGACCTGCCGCTAGGTCCTTAGTATCCGGACTGCCAAAGATTTTTATCGAGGTTGTTGCTGCGAGCCAGCTGCTATCCTCTCCGCACGTAAGCTGGTCATTAATGATGTGAGGTGAGGGAGTCCTCGACTAGGGGTGTCCGGACAGCCGGACTATCATCGCCCCACGGACTCCAAGACTACGAAGATACAAGATTGAAGACTCCGCCCCGTGTCCGGATGGGACTCTCTCATGGCGTGAAGGCAAGCTTATGACACGGATATGTAGATCTCCTACCATTGTAACCGACTGTAACCCTAGCCCTCTCCTGTCTATATAAACTGGGGGCTTTAGTCCGAGGACACAACATACATTACAATAATCATACCATAGGCTAGCTTCTAGGGTTTAGCCTCCTTGATCTCGTGGTAGATCCACTCTTGTACTACCCATATCATCAATATTAATCAAGCAGACGAGGGTTTTACCTCCATCGAGAGGGCCCGAACTCGGTAAAACATCATGTCCCTTGTCTCCGTTACCATCCGCCTAGATGCACAGCCGGGACCCCTACCCGAGATCCGCCGGTTTTGACAATCGACATTGGTGCTTTCATTGAGAGTTCCTCCGTGTCGCCACCGATAGGCTCGATGGCTTCTTCAATCAAAACCACGCTGTCCTGTGGTGAGACTTTTCTCCCGACAGATCTTTGTATTCGGGCGCTTCAAGACTGCGGGCTAATTCACTTGGCCATCCGAGCAGATCGAAGTTACCCCCGCCATCGTTAGGTTCGAAGCCTAAACTTCACGGCCGACATCCACGGGACTTGATCTTCGACGGCTCGAGCACACGCCGAGCGCGCCGACCGCCACGATGGGCATGATCTAGCTCGCCACGGACAAAGGCCTTGGTGGCCACACGAATCCGCCCGCCCTTAGTCCGAGCCGATCGCCCAGACGAGGATCGGTGGCTGGACACCGCCTGGGCTGCAACTTCCACGGCGATGGAGCCAAACACTAACCTTGTCCCTTGTAAAGCTCAGGATCGAGGTACCGGACTTCGCCGGACTCAAGACCTCCCGCGCCCGCCAATCGAATCTGATTGCCTGGGTCATGGAGTTCACCGCATGACATCTTCCAACACTCGCCCTTGGCGACATCCTAAATTAACTAAAGCATCTCGCTATCCGAGAGCCCTGGCCGGATTATGGCCAGGATGGTTGGGAAGCCATGGCTAAAGAAATTCAAAGCCCACCCACCTCCCACTTCATAGCCACTATCGATTTATCTAACCGACATGCTAGACTATGACCAAGACATCGACGGTATGGACGATTTATGTCGGAGATTTAACAAGAACCAGCTACATACATGGCACTAGAAGACCACCTTGTCATACGACATATACATGGTGGATACCCCAAAAGGAAGCGATAACGAGGACCAACGGGGTGCGGCAGAAGATAATCCCGCCGACAAACAACCAAAACGGCGACGCAGACACCGCCCTAAGTCCCGCCGACAACAACAGCGCTCCTAATGACCCGGCAATAGAGCAGGGCAAACCAAAGGATTTATTTAACACACGATAAGCAATCGTCCTAATAGGACGAGTCGGATAATCAATCCATGCCCGCGTAAACCAACAATACCAGACGACTCATGCCCGACACATCGCCGAGAATAAAACCTTCGAATGACTGCCGCCACCGCAAGAAGTTTGAAGGAAAATGGAAGCTCGTAACAGCGAAGACATACTCGTAATGAGGTGGAGCAAAGTGCTCAAAACCGCAGACAAATACGGCAATGGCCATCAATCAAAGAGCTACCCAAAGCGCAAGTCGCTGCCAGATTTGACGAGGAGGCCATAGAGCCCCCTACATAAAAAACAAAGAGGTCCGCCTGGTCGGATAGACGGCTAGATGATAGGCCAAAATCTAAAAGCGACGCCACATACAAGCCACTAATGACCCTCGAAAACAGATGGCCCAGCCAGTCCATTTACGGCCAAAGAAGAGGGCCTCAGAAGCAATGCAACACGCCAAGTGTCCAAGACAGCAGAAGACACCCAAATACAGGGCGCCAAGACACCCACTATGTTTCACTAACGAGGTGCTGAATCATGAATTCCCAGCAGGGTTTAAACCCATAAACTTAGAGGCTTACGACAGTAACAATGCACTCGAGTCCGGATAGAGGATTATATACTACACATACACATGGCTAGAGGAGATGATCTCCACGCCATAAAATATTTACCCTCAAGCTCAAAGGGCCAGCCATTATTGGCTCAAAAGCCTCCCAAAAACATCATGAAGTTGGGAAGAGCTCGAGGACGCTAGAGAAAAAATTTTCAAGGGACTTATGTCCGCCCGTGATGCGATGATCTAAGTCATATAACTCAACAGCCCGAGAGTCAACAAGAATTTCGAACAGGTTCCTTACTAAAAGAACCAAATAGTCGATCGTCCGGACGCCAAAGCGTTAGCAGCTTCAAACACAACGTCCCGAGACGAATGGTTTCGCTGACACCTCGCCAAGAGAAGCCGAGGACAATGTCCGCGCTAACAAGTTCTCATGACCCGCTTATGCTGGGAAGATAGATGGCTAGCAAGATGCAGCACCAAATGACCGAGTACATGCAAGATTAGAGATGGAACGGAAAATCTTGCGCAAAAAGGATCAGCGCCGAATAAAGAAAAAGCCCAAAGAACACAGCGGTCAATGCCGGATTCAAGAGCTCATGCCAAACAACAAAATACCGCCTCTAAGGATAACGGTGATGAGCTATCCAACTTAAACAAAATTTTGGATCGGATATGTCAAATCCACAAAGACTTCTAAGGCTCGCAAACCACACCCACCGCGATTGTTGGGTCTTCAAACAGTCCGCCGACTCAACGCCAACACAAGGCTCGACGCCTGCTTAAGATGATGATAAACCCCACCAGCAGAAGCAATCGAAAACAAAAGACTTTCCCACAAGAAGTCAAAGCAAGAAACTCACTTCATGTGATAATACGGAAAATAATGTGTTACCCGCTAAGATGGGTCTCACACGGTCCACCCCCGCTGAACCTCGAGATTGGATGTCAAAACCAATAACTTTTGACCACCGGATTATTCCAAAAGTGTCCAAATGCAGGATGGACTGCTCGATATTGATCCTATAATTGACGGACTACAATTTACAAAAGTCCCGATGGACGGAGGCAGCGATTTAAACCTCGCTATATCCAACCACAATCCGCAAGTTGGGGATAGACCTTACAAAATTAGACATAGCCGCACTTCCTTTAAAGGAGTGACGCTGCCCTTACGCCAGTGCATGTGCTCCTTATTACTAGAAGTTGTGTTCGGTCACCGAACAACTTCCGACGCTAAAAACTAATCTTTCATGTTGTCCCATTCAAAAGTAGCTATCAAGCACTATTGGGACGTGAAGCTTTTGTCCGCTTCAACGCCATACCACATTACGCTGCTCTTACACTTAAGATGCCCGGTCCACGGCATCATTTCATTGCAAGGGTCATTTCAAGACCCCTGACACGCTAGACGAAGTCCGCATAAACAAGCTAGGGTTCTCTAGCCGCACACCCCTTCGCAAGGGGCTGCGCATAAGCAACAATGAGCTAATATAAACTCCGCTTACTTATTTATTAATATTTTTCATACACTTTTTTTCTCTCGCACGATTTTTTCAAACTAAGTTCTCTTTACAGATGAACAACATGCACACCCGCCCGTGATAACGGCACAACGGAGACACAGCGCAGACGCGAGGGACCCGCTGCAAGGATTCTTTTCAGATTAAGACCTGCGCAAACCTTTTTACTCGCTCTTGTTGCTATAATCCCCGGTTTCTCACTATAACCAGAGTGGAGCTCGACGCTTGGCATCGGCCGGGCTCAAGACCTTGCCCGCACTGGATACTAGGGGCTTAGGGCATTGTTCTCGCCTATTATTATAAAGACCAACACCTTAGGGAGTGTTCGTGTCTCGAAGTTAGGCCTTATATGCATCAGCCCGAATCATGTCTTTGGTCAAATGTTGGGTTTGCCTCTGCCCTATGTTTTGGCGCCTTACGCTCAGATTATCCGCTAACGCGGCACCAGGAGAACTATCGCGACAGTTCCCTGCCTGGCCGGGCGAGCACCTCAAGAGAGAAAGCCAAAACTGACTGTCATGATACAGCGAGACCGTCAACCACTCGATCGCTACCGAATGTTTAGAATTCTCTGGATGAAGGACCGCTCGTCAGCACACGCGCCTCGACCGGAGAGCGCTGTGCCCCCAAGGGCTATATCGTAGCCCCACCCTCTAACTCCAATGGCTAAGTGAAAGTGATAAAGCATCATAGTACGGTTGCCTCGCTTGTTATGCTACCACCTCCTTAACAGACCGAGACGCCGGATTAAGTGTGAAAATGCGCTTATTTTTGTAAACACCCCGCACTCTTGTGCATGGGGGTCAAGTCAAGATCGCCATCTTTCAAAGTTATACAAACGTATACATAAACGGCTGCATAGGAGATATTTCAATACTTGGAACGCATAAGTATAAAAAGCGGTTACATCATAATCATTGTTTTACAAGATAAAACATTCATTTGAACGTGACATTTTTCGAGCATCGCATTTCTTATTACATGAGCACCACGATAACTTCCCCAAAATAGTGCTCGCAGTAACCGCCGTCGTCAACCCCTGGGTTGCAATAGCGTGGCATCCATCTCGCCCAATGTGTCTTCACATGGGCAAGGGCCATCCGCCGCTTTCTATGCAGCCGACCGCTTATCTCCTTGATATGTGGCACCGCCCAAGAAATTGCTGCAATAAGCCAAAATAGCTCGTCAGCTTTGGGCCTTCTCGCCGCACATGAGCCACGATATCCGCTATGGCAAGTCCGGACAACCTGTTCAGCTCAGCCCATTCGCCAACCGATCGGGTCACCGAAGTGAACGATCCGGACTATGGAATTGACACCAAAACAGCTCTTCCGCCTTGTGATCCTTCCGACCGAAGTGCACAACAAGATCCGCAGACTTGCCGCTTAAGTCCATATATGGATCCTCCGACCCCACACCGCCAAGCTGGGCATAATTTGATCCAGAAACAGCGACGAGCGTAAAAGGCTTGCAGCCACAATGTCTCCGCCCGACGAAGCTCCTCCTTCATAGCCCGTGATGTAGAACGGGCATCCTTGGCCCGGCGGTGGCCTTCCCTGTGTCTTCTCGCCCGATAGGCGCCCTTTTCAAGAGCCTCATTGCGGTCGGTAGCATCCTTCAATTTCACGCCAATTCGCCATCTCTTCCTCGCTAGGCAAGTGTGCAGCCCTTTCATTTTTAACTCTCGATCACCTCGAGGCAGTCGATCACTTCCTTCGGCTTGCTCCTTGGCTTGAGCAAGTTTGGCCCGGCTTTCCACAGAAGCGCACCATCTGCGCCACAAGATTAACATTGTAAGAGGCGGCTTTGACTCTTAAATAGGTGATCATGAGAATTCATTTACCTTATGCGACTCGCCAAGTCGCCGGTCGACTAGCGCGATGTCCGTGATCCGCCACATCGAGTTGCCGCGACACCGCAACCCCATCATCCGCTAGCCCTCGACTATCCGCCACCGCATAGGAAAGGCGACTCAATACCTATGATTTTGATCCTGGCACGCTGTCGCTTTCGACAACCTGCCGAGTCTCGTGGGCTACTATCTATATAGGGCGACTTCTATGTGCAAAACCGTCAAAAGGTGCGCTGCTTTTACGCATTTCAAATCCCGCCAAAGAAACTCTCGACAAGATTATGCAATCCGCTGGCGGATTTAAATCCTTCCAATCACCATGCTCATCAATGCACGGTGATCTTCGAGATGGACGCCTCTCAAGCATCCTTCACCCCCGCCGAACACTAGTCGGCGCCGAACTCTTCAGCTCGCTGCTCGGGATACCTCCGTGATGACACTTCAGCTCGTCCGCCCTATCCGACAAAGACAATGACGGAGGCGCCTCGCTTCCATCATCTCCGGACGAAGATCCTCAAGACGAGCTCATCTCGAGAAGGTCGCAGATCCGAACTACAAGGTAAAAATTTGGTTATCCTCGTAAGCACAAATAGGGATGTTTTCATCGATGAACTCCCTTTTTCTACTCACGGCTCGCCGAGGGCTGATTCTTTAGAGAAGATTGTACGGTCGGGTCTCCTTGACGCGGGCCCCTCCGTGAAGATTTCTTCCCCGCTTAGAGACTTTGGCCTCCGGTCCTGGAGGCGGTCCTCTTCCCCAGAGGGAGGGATTCTCGATCCCCTTCTTCAAGCGCCTCATGCCAGGTGATAGCTCCTCTATTTTCCCCTTCGCTTTCTTCTACAAGGCGCCGACCTCCAACATTCTCGACCAAAGACGGGCTCGGCGCGTCTCCGGAGGGGGGCCGACACCTTATCAGCTTTTGCTCGCACTACCCACTCCTCGATGAAGGATAACGGGTTAAAAGGCTAATTATAGAAAAGCAAACAAATGGTACGTCCCGACACTAAGCTACTTACCCGAGTATCCGGCGATTGTAGCTTAGGGCCCGCATCCTCGGTCAATTCCGACACGCCACCAGGGGTCCGAAGAACAATTGTACATCTCCACGGTGTCGCACTCCATGAAGTGTTGAGAATTCGTGGTCCCTCCGGATTGAACTCCCATAACCGAGAGGACGGCGCTTGCAGGGCGTAAGACGCCTCGATTAGCATGACCGCATCACCACTACCAGATCGATCTCCTCGCTTGAGGTCTCGAACTGCCTCGCAATAGGGGCACGCTTCGACGGCCCCCAATTGAGCTCCTTGGTCGACCCACGACATCAACCGGCCATGGAGGTCCCGCAGAATGAAGGCGGCGGCTTTTGGCTCACGCCTTGGAGCGTGATATAGAACAACTCCTCGCCACAAGCCGAGCCTTCTTTGAAGGAGCCTCGGCCACGAGGCATCGGGTCCTCCGCTTATGGCCGCCTCACAAGACTCGCTTGACGCCCCCAATCATCTTCGCCCACATTGAAGGTCTTCAGCCACAGGCCAAGTGAGGGGTGACGCGGAGGAAGGCTTCGCAGACGATAATAAATGCGGAAATATGGAGGATGGACTCGGAGCCAAGTCATGAAAATTCAGCCCGTAGTAGAACATGAGCCCCTCATGAAGGGATCCGCCGAGAAGCCTAAACCCCGACGGAGGTGGGATACGAAGACAACGTACTCACCGGCTCTGGAGTGGGTATGGCCTGCCCTTACGCGAGCAACTGTGTGAAATCTCGTGAAGATGTACTTGGCCTCACGCAGTTTTAACACGCCCTCCTCCGTGACGGAGGAGGACATCCACCGCCCTAAAGTTCGGAGCCGACATTGTGAAGGTCCGCGCCTAACTGGGGCTCGGTGTTGGAACTTGGAGCAAGGAGAAGATTCGATGGAAGATAGAAGAAAAGAACGAGCCTTGGTCCTCTTATAAAGAGGGAAAATACCAAGAGCCGCCTCCGGACTGCTTGGGATTCACCTTCGATAGAGGAGGCGGGCGACAGCGCGTTGGGTTACGACGACCGTATTGATGAGAATCCCGAATAAGGGGAACACGATCTCGCTCGACAAGACGTACAAGGAAACAGCTTCGCTTAAACGTACGAGGTGGTATAATAAAAACGATTCAAGTAAAGGCTTGGTAGTGGTGTGACGCCATGCGCGCAAAATACGCCACAGATTGAACTTGTGTACATTTTATTCTCTCTACGGTGGAATGTGGAAATTGTTTTCCAGAGTCGACACTATCCCGGTGTTCATGATCTTCTCCGATTATTCAAAGGAGGAACCCGCTTGCAATGCCATACATTATGCGCGCCGGACTTATCGCTATTGAAGCCCCGGTTCAGGCTACCGAGGGAGTCTCGACTAGGGGTGTCCGGACAGCCGACTATCATCGTCCACGGACTCCAAGACTACTTAAGATACAAGATTGAAGACTCCGCCCCATGTCCGGATGGGACTCTCCTTGCGTGGAAGGCAAGCTTGGCGACACGGATATGTAGATCTCCTACCATTGTAACCGACTTTTTGTAACCCTAGCCCTCCTGTCTATATAAACCGGGGGCTTTAGTCCGTGAGGACACAACATGCATTACAACAATCATACCATAGGCTAGCTTCTAGGTTTAGCCTCCTTGATCTCGTGGTAGATCCACTCTTGTACTACCCATATCATCAATATTAATCAAGCAGGACGTAGGGTTTTACCTCCATCGAGAGGGCCCGAACTCGGGTAAAACATCATGTCCCTTGTCTCCTCGTTACCATCCGCCTAGACGCACAGTTCGGGACCCCTACCCGAGTCCGGCCGTTTTGACACCGACGCTGTGGCTGCCATGGATTTCGCTTTTTCCCGCCCTAGGTGCCTGCTAGCCACTGTCATGATGTTATTTTTGAAGGCTGCGAGGGCCTCGTGATCCCGGACAATGATTTATTTGATTTTTTCTTTGTTAAGAACCGTGTCTGAATTGCCCGCCGATTCGCTTTGGCTGCCGGATTATGTGGCTTAGGTCATCGGCGCCTTGTGGTCGCACATATGTGCCCGGAAGTTGTCGAGGAATGGGGCTTCCTGTGTCCTCCCAACACCCAATCGACTTGTGGGCAAGCAAGCCAATGCCGAGCTGGTCCTTTAAGCTTGAGTGGGAGATATTTGATGGCGTGAGATCGCCTCAAGGGCCATATGGATATGAAGGAGATAATCTTCGATCCAAACCAATGGGTCTGTTGTGCCATCGTGAGGATTCAATGTTGACGGGTTTAAACCCTTCAGGATTTGATGATCCATTACTTCGCTCTGGTGAAGCATAGTGGGTGTGCGCGCTCAGATTGAGCAATGTCACGTCAGAGCTCAAGAGAGCGTTGTTCGCTGTGTTCGCCCGCCGACTTGTCTGATCCGCGCGACAAGATTTGTCGTGGGTCGTGGGCGCTTCGCGATCCATAGATAGATCTGATTGCCTTGCCTTGTCCTCCAATATATCCCGCAAGTCCGGCGCGTTTCCTCGTGGCTTGCATTTTTGAGCGATGCCGGGTACGGTCTTGGTGGAGGCCTAGGTGTTTTCTTCCGTCCGACCACGGTGGTCGGCCCGCCAGACAGCGCTGGGTGATGAAGGTATATATGCTTCCTCCTCTAGTCGGGGAGCAACTTGGCGCTTTGGGTAGCTCTTGAGGGGCGCTCGAGCTCATACTTTTCACCGCGAGGACCTCGGTCCATCCGTCTGCCAAGAGGTCTTGATCAGCTTGAAGTCTGCCGCTGCTTTTTCTTTAGGCTATTTGTTGTGGCCATTAGCCCGCGCTTGAAACACTCTTATTTGACGGATCCTCAGCACGACGAATTGCTGCCGCCGAGGCTTGCCTCGCCTCCTGAGGGAGGTATGTAATTATCATCCTCGACCTCTTCGCCGCCTCGTGAGGGCTTGCTTCTCGCATCCTCCCGTGCTGAATCTTGCAGAGGGATTGTCTTCGCACTTTCTCGGGTGTTATTATCTCCCGTGCCGAATTCCATTTTTACCGCGGGCGGATTTAGAGCGGCGCCACGACGCCGGGCGCTTGGGCTGTTTCTTTAATGAATCGCTCACCGCTTCTTCGCCATCCCCATCTTTTGGGTGTCCACCATGTATATGTCATATGACGAGGTGGTCTTCCGCTGCCCGTAGGCGCTGGTTCTGATCGCTCTGCATCATCGTCCATACCGCCGATGTCTCGAGTCGAGTGTAGCATGTCGGTTAGATCATCGACATGGGCTACGGCGGGTGGTGGTGGGCTTTTGAATTTCTTCGTCGTCTGCATCTCAACCATCCCGCCATAGTCCGCCAGGCTCTCTCGATAGCGAGAGATGCTTTAGCTAATTTAAGATGTCGCCAAAGGGTGAGTGCCGAAAGATGTCCGCAGCGTGAAATCCATGATCGGCGCCCAATCGATTCAATTGGCAGGGCGAGGAGGTTCGAGTCCGCAGGAGTCCGCACCTCGAGTCGCGAGCTTTATAAGGGACAAGGTTAGTGTTCGCTCCATCGCTGGAAGTCGCAGTTCCCGAGGCGTGTCCAGCCACCCGCCCTCGACCAGGTAATCGGCTCCGACTATGGGTCGGAGCGATCTGTAGCGGCTCCAAGGTACCGTCCGCCGGGCAGAGTTAGATCATGCCCATCGTGACAAGGCGGCACGCCGTCCAGGATCGGATCCATCAAGATCAAGTCTCCACAGATATCCGCCGTGAAGTTTAGGCTTCCAAATCCGACCGATGGCCTGGGCGAAGCTCGATCCGCCTCAGATGGCCAAGTGAACGGCCGCCAATATGAAGATCTGTCCGGGAGAAAAGTCTCACCGGACGGCGTTGTTGTTTGAAGAAGCCATCAAGTTTAT
>JAHHZJ010001804.1:0-20067 GCA_021437245.1 Aegilops speltoides | reverse complement strand
TTGGCCGGATTTGCTTCAATTCTCTCTGCCGGATACAATGAAGCCCAAAGAACTTTCCGGCCGGTACACCAAAACACATTTTTCCGATTCAGCTTGATGTCATGTGCTCTAAGGTTGTCGAATGTGAGCCTCAAATCGCCTACTAAGGTTTCGACGTGTTTTGTTTTGATGACTACGCCGCTCACGTATGCCTCGATCGCTTTTGCCTATCCGGGTAGCTGACATGTTTGAATCATGCGCTGATATGTTGCGCCGGCGCTTTTAAGTCCGAAGGGCATCGTGTTGAAGCGAATGGTCCGTATGGAGTAATGAATGCCGTTCGCGGCTTGATTCGCTTCCGCCATCTTGATTTGATGATAGCCGAGTATGGCCCGGGAAGCACAACGAAGTCGTGTCCGCCAGAAGGCCGATAATTTGATCGATGCGGGGAGGGGAAAGGATCCTTTGGGCAAGCCTTATTGAGGTCTTTGAAGTCGACGCAGAGGCGCCAGATTTGTCCTTCTTGGTACCATCACCAAATTTGCTAGCCATCCGGATGTTTGATATCTCGATGAATCCGGCTTCCAATAACTTGGCTAGCTCTTTTCTCCCATTGCCTCGTCTTTTGGGCTCGGAAAATCGTCAAGAGCCTGTTTGATGGCTTGAATCCTTTTAGGATGTTTAGGCTGTGTTCGCCAACTCGCGAGGATTCGGGCATGTCGAAGGGTGCCAAAGCGAAGATGTCCCAATTTTCCGAAGGAATTCGCAGAAAGCGGCGCCCACTTCGGGTTCAACTGCGCCTCGATAGAGGCCGCTTTGTTGGGTCCGCGGTGGACCTGAAATTTAACTATCTCATCTGCTGGTTTGAAGGAGGTTGACTTGGATCTTTTATCAAGTATCACGTCGTCCCCTGTTTACCGAGAGCGTGGCGCGGTGAGTTCTCTCGCCGCTAAGGCTTTGATAGTGCCTCGAGGCCTAGTGTGGCTGTCTTGTTTTCGCACGGAGTGCTGTGTCGGACCAGCGACGAGAGTGATTATTCCACGGGCCTGTGCATTTTGAGCTTCATGTACCCGTAATGAGGTATTGCTTGAAAAATTGTGAATGCCTCTCGCCCTAATATGGCGGGTAGCCGCTGCTGAACGGGCTACTCGAACGTGACTTCTTCGATCTCAGAATTGTCCGGAGAGCGAACACCACATCGAGTGTGATTTTTCCGTGCAGCGCGCTTCCTGCTAGGGATTATTCCTCCAAGGTTGTGGTGCTTCGCTCAATAGGCTCCAATCAATTTCCATTTTCCGCAGGTTTCCTCATAAATGAGGTTTAGTCCGCCGCCGTCCATGAGGACCTTTGTCACCGAAAGCCATCCACTATAGGACTCGATGCATCAGGCGGCCGGGCTCGTAGTTCGAGATGTGGGCTCGTTGTCGGGCGCTGAAGGTGATAGCTGTGTCGCTTCCATGGATTTGCTGTCGCTACTTGGTAGACTTTGGCGAAGTTCATGATTGTTCGTTGCATATTATTTGATGCGTAAGTCTCGAGATCTGCTGATACCATGCTGGTATTGTTGGAATGGTTTCGGAGCTAGAAGCTCTTCACCACTTTTGGCCACCGCCGAGTATCCAACATGCTCGGCTATGTGTTGGGACAGCTCCCCGTATTATGAAGTTTACAGGTCCATTGAGCCATCCTCTAGTACGGTTCCGCTTCCCTTGCTTGGGTTTTTGCTTTTGGTTTTTGCATCCGGGCCTGATTGTGAGGCGCCTTTTTACCGCTGGATCGGGTTTGGGGCGGATTATCCCAAAATTGATTTTCAGTTTTCCAAAACTTTCCATCGCACAAGATTTTCACACTATGGACGCCAGATCGGTAAACGCGAAATTTTGCGATTTATCAATGGCGCTCAGATTCCTTGTCCGCAGCAGTTATTGCGTAAGATTGAGATTGCGCTTTCTCTCGGCAGTCCTTTATCCCGCCCATAACCAGGAGGAATCGCCCAAGAATGATGTACTGTTTCAAGGCTCTTGCCGAATTAGAGATAGGTCGATATGTCCGGGCGGGTGGGTGGAAAAATCCGGATCCCTGCCCATCTTTGAGCTCAAAGGCCGAGGGACTTCCGAATTCGGAAGCTTGATTTGCTGGGAACGGCCCAGCGAGTCCGGAGCGACGCATGATTTTAGGTTCAATGCTCAATCAGAGTCCATTCCTCCGCTGAATCCGCATGGAGGGTTCGGGAATCCGGACACGATTGTTTTCAACAATGGGAAAGAATTGCCGAAGTTGTTCTTCTACCACTTCGACGCAGTGGGTAGCCCGGGAGAGTTATCTCTCGATCGGTTTTAAGCCCGATCCGATTATAGTCTATTGCGACTCCTGGTGCGGCGATGCGATCCAAGAGCTCGTTAACGAGCGAGCTCGATTGATCTAACTGTTCGGCAGCTTTAGGGCTGACGCGAAGATTGCTTCTGATGACTTGAGAAGTCATTGCCGAAGCGACGGCCGGACGGTCATAAGGAAGCCGCCAAGCCGGATTGTTTGACCGGCGGCCAAGGCCCCTCCGGTGAGAACACCGCCCTTGAAGACGGGTAAAGGCATCCTCTCTATCGGCGACGACACAGAGGAACTCTCAATGAAAGAACCAATGTCGGTGTCAAAACCGGCGGATCTCGGGTAGGGGGTCCCGAACTGTGCGTCTAGGCGGATGGTAACAAGAGACGAGGGACACAACGTTTTTACCCAGGTTCGGGCCCTCTCGATGGAAGTAATACCCTACGTCCTGCTTGATTAATATTGATGATATGGGTAGTACAAGAGTAGATCTACCACGAGATCAAGGAGGCTAAACCTTAGAAGCTAGCCTATGGTATGATTGTTGAGATGTAATGTTCGCCCTATGGATTAAGGCCCTCCGGTTTATATAGACACCGGAGAGGCTAGGGTTACACAGTAGTCGGTTACAATGGTAGGAGATCTACATATCCGTATTGCAAGCTTGCCTTCCACACCAAGGAAAGTACCTTCCGACACGAGCCGAGTCTTCAATCTTCTATCTTCGTAGTCCGGGAGTCCGCGGATAATGATAGTCCGCTGTCCGGACACCCCTAGTCCAGACTCCTCACTCGCAAATCTACCAAGTAGCAACAACAAATCCATGGAGCGACACAGCCATCACCTTCAACGCCAACGATTTAACCTAAATTCAACAGCCCGAGCACCACCAAGACTGGTACTTAGTCCAATAGTGGACGGCTTTCGACTTACAAAGGTCCTCATGGATGGCGGCAGCGGATTAAACCTCATCTACGAGGAAACTCTTCGAAAAATGGAAATAGACTGGAGCCTCATTGAGCGAAGCAGCAAAACCTTTAGAGGAATAATCCCTAGCCGGGAAGCGCACTGCACTGGAAAAATCACACTCGATGTGGTGTTCGGCTCGCCGGACAATTACAGATCCGAAGAAGTCACGTTCCAAGTGGCCCCGTTCAACAGCGGATATCACGCTATATTAGGACGAGAGGCATTCACAATTTTTCAAGCCGCACTTATTACGGGTACATGAAGCTCAAAATGCCTGGCCCGCGGAATAATCACTCTCGTTAGTGATCCGACATAGCACTCGCGCGAAAACAAGACAGCCGATTAGCCCCGGAGGCACTATCCAAAGCCCTAGCGGCAGAAGAACTCACACACTGCGCCTCATCGTGAATAGGGACGATGTGATACTCGATAAGAGATCCAAGTCCACCTCCTTTAAACCAGCAGATGAAATAGTAAAATTCCTGGTCCATCCAATCGACCCGACAAAGACGGCTTCCATCGGGCACAATTGAACCTCGATGTACGCCCGATCATGCGAGAATTCCTTCGAAAATTGGGACATTTTCACCGCACCCTTCGGATATGCCCGAATCCCACGCAGATTGGCGGAACACAGCCTAAACATCCTAAAGGATTCAAGCCAAGAAACCGCTCTTCGACGATTTTCTGAACCCAAAAGACAAGCAATGGGAGAAGAGCTAGCCAAACTATTGGAAGCCGGATTCATCAGAGATATCAAACATCCGGATTGGCTAGCAAACCTGGTAATGGTACCAAATAAGGACAAATCATGGTGCCTATGTGTCGATTTTAAAGACCTCAACAAGGCCTGCCCAAAGGATCCCTTCCCCCTCCCCCGCATCGACCAGATAATCGACGCTATTGCAGGACACAATTCATTGTGCTTCCTTGACGCATACTCCGGCTACCATGAAATCAAGATGGTGGAAGCGGACCAAGCCGCAACGGCATTCATCACTCCATATGGACCATTCTGCTTCAACACGATGCCCTTCGGACTTAAAAACACCGGCGCAACATATCAGCGCATGATTCAAACATGTCTGGCCACCCAGATAGGCAAAACAGCAGAGGCATACATAGATGACGTAGTCGTCAAAACTAAACACGTCGAAACTCTAGTAGACGACTTGAGGCTCACATTCGACAACCTCAGAGCATACGACATCAAGCTGAATCCGGAAAAATGCGTTGGCGCATCAGCCGAAAGCTCCTGGCTTCATTGTATCCGTAGAGGAATTGAAGCAAACCCAGCCAAGATCCGAGCTCACATAGCTAGATATTCCAAAAGACCTCAAACAAATACAAAATTGATCGATGCGTGGCGGCTCTAAGCCGCTTTATCTCCGCTCAGGAGAAAAGGCATTGCCCTTTATCGCCTCCTTAGGCGCATCAACACTTCGAGTGGACAGATGCTGCCATCGCCGAGTCGAAGAAATAAAAGCCATATTGGCAACAACTGTCTGGCTGCGCCTAACCCGGGCGAACTAATGTTGTTATACATCGCGCAACACATCAAGTTGTAAGCGCGGTACTGTCGTCGTTAACGAGAGATGTAGGGCATAAATTCTCTTCAAAACCAGCGATTACGATCCACCGTGTTAACCCCCGCAAGTCCTGCTATCCGCACTATCAAAAGATAGCGATCACGGTGTTCATGGCATCCCGTGATGCTCGACACTACTTTCAAGAGTGTTTGATAACAATGGCCTTCAAGTACCCTCAATGACATTATAAACAACCGCGACGCGACGGGCAGGATTGCAAAATGGGCCATTGAGCTCTTACCATTCGATATAACTTACAAACCTCGGCGAGCTATAAAGTCACAAGTTTTGGCTGACTTTGTCGCTGAACGGACCGAAGCCGAACTCCCTAAAGAGTATGGCGCATACTCCCATTGGATTATGCACTTCGACGGCTCTAAAATGTTGGCCGGATTGGGGGCTGGCGTCGTATTGACATCCCCAACCGGAGACACAGTCCAATACGTACTTCAGATAATGTACACGGACTCCAACAACGCAGCCGAATACGAGGCCCTTTTACATGGCCTCCGGATGGCAATCTCCATGGGCATTCAATGCCTAGAGGTGCGCGGGGATTCAAACCTTGCAATATCCCAAATAAATGGAGACTTTGATGCCAAGGATCCGAAAATGGCAGCATATCGCAACGCTGTCCTAAAAATGTCAGCTCGGTTTGAAGGACTTGAATTCCATCACGTAGCCCGGGATAATAACCAAGCAGCCGACATATTGGCACGCATCGGCGCAAAACGAGACACAGTCCCTCCAAACATCTTCCTGGAACGGCTCTTTAAGCCATCCGTACTATGGGAAGAGGAGTCCAGAAATAACAAACCGGAAGCAGCCGCACCAACCGACATACGTAACAATGCGGCATAACCGCGATTCAGCCAAATAACACCTTCAGCCCACGACATAATGGCAGAATCGCCTGTGGATGTAACCATTCCTAGCCTACTTGCTTAGGTAGGAACTTCCCGATGACCAAAATGAGGCCTGCTGCATAGTCCGGCGATCTAAAGCCTACAAGGTCCATGAGGGAGAACTTTATAAGAAAAGCACAACCGGAGTCCTTCAAAGGTGTATCTCCGAAGAGGAAGGGCGAAATCTTCCGGCGGAAATTCATGCGGACTAGGCGGACACCACGCAGCAGCTCGGGCCCTTGTAGGAAAGGCATTCGACAGATTTTATTGGCCGACGGCCGGCAGATGCTCGGGACTTAGTCCAAAGATGCGCCGGTTTTCAGCTCTTGCTAATCGAGCCATATGCCACCCACCGCCTCAAAACTATACCCATTACCCGCCGCTCACGGTCCGGGGCTTGACATGGTTGGACCCTTAAAGGGGGAACCCACAAGCAAAGGACCTATTGGTCATGGTGGAAAAATTCACCAAATGGATAGAGGCCAAGCCACAAAACGGCAGAGTCCGACCAGTGATAGACTTTATCTCCGGGTAGTACACCGCTATGGTGTCCCCAACAAGATCATCACCGATAACGGCACGAACTTCACGGCCGACAAGGTTAAATCATGGTGCAAAAATATGGGCATTAAGCTCGACACGCTTCGCCTATCACCCTCAAACCAACGGTCAAGTGGAACGAGCAAATGGTCTCATAATGAGCGGCATCAAACCCGCACTAGTGCGGTCCTCACGAAACCGACACGACCGGGTAGAGGAGCTCGACTCAGTACTGGGGCTGCGGACAACGCCCAACCGTATTACCGGTTCACACCTTTTTATGGTATACGGCGCAGAGGCAGTTCTGCCCTGCGATATCATTCATGACTCACCTCGAGTGCGCATGTACGAAGAAAGAGAAGCCGAGCTGGATCGGCAGGACAGCTTGGACGCATTGGAGGAAGAACGCGACGTCGCCAAGGCTCGTTCCGCATTCTATCAGCAGCAGGCTCGAAGGTATCAAAGCAGAGAAGTACGGGCCAAGACTTACAACATTGGCGAGCTAGTTCTACGCCTGCCGGACAAGAAAAAGGACAAGCTCAAGCCCAAATGGGAGGGCCCCTTCATTATTGATCAAGTCCTGACCGGTGGAGCATACCGTCTACGAAATGCGTCGGACAACCAACTCGAGCCGAACCCATGGAACGCAGCCCGCCTCCGAAGATTCTATGCCTAGCGCCGGACTAAGAGTTCGTCCCCTTCCCCCGTCCAAATTTTTAAACTTCACTGTCTTTTCTTTCTCTTTCTTCTCTCAACCCTTTTTCCTAAGAAGCCCTTAAGGGCCTACTTGCGCATTGTTCGCACACACTTGATGTGCCATCCACACTCATTATACCTGGGGGCTTCTTTACCAGAATCTAAATTATAAGGGCTTCATGCCCAGCACATGTGTCAAGCTTCCACATGTACCTTTTATTCACCATTATATGCATCGATATGACTTAAGTTTTGGCCAAGCTGGATTGCCTGGCTCCTGTGCTTACCCCCACGCATCTCGATTGTTCGGCTAGGAGGTAAAGGAGCACCTCTGCGATTGTTATCGCGGGTCACCGGATGTGTACCTCGGACCGGGTGAAGCCGAAGCTAGCGTTTTAAGGGAATATTCGGTCGGTGACTTGAAAGATGATTTTTACCTACTTATTTATCTGCCCCGGATGTTTTTTCTCGCTTTTTTCGCAGACCGACATGCACTTTAGGGCATGCCTCCCAGGAAAGGAACCCTTAACTTAACTATTCTCCCGAAGATGTTTCTTACTAACCATGTAATATAACATAACTAGTCGGGCACTTGTCCGATAAAGCACTAATGACCCCACGCCTGGTCTCCATGCATGCCCCGTTGTTTCTTAACCGAGAAGGTATTCGACACACTCGACTCTAGGGTCCCGAGGTTGAAGCGAAAAGGTCGGCAAAGACAAACGATCTACAATCCGGCTAGAAGGCATTTTACATGTCATTTTAAAATACATTGTCAAATAGATCGATCAGATTCCTCCTCAATCCCGCCTAACAGCTGTCTAGTTTACAAATCCCATTGGGAAAATTTAGCGCCAACTCTACTTGGTCAGATACTAAACTCACAGGATCTCCTTCCCATCGGGCCCCACAAGTCCGACTCGGCCATGTGGTTGGGATCCCCTTCTTGTACTGCGTCTTCACCATGGCCCAGCCTCTCGACACCTTGGCGGCAGGCGAAATCTTCCATAAACGGAAGCGCCGCCACTCTCTTCAAGCCCTCCGAAGCTCCCAAGGCCCTCGGGTAGGGAGAGGGCCGCCATAAAGCCCGGACGACGCTGCTCATTACCTCGCGGACTCGCTCGAGCAATGCAATAGTTCGAAGTTGATCACCCGTCAATACGGGCATCTCCTCCAGAGGCGACTTGCGTGAGTATACCTACGCACATATTTTGTCAATTGACTTCCTCGCCAACTCTTCTTTTCAAAGGAGTTCGCCAAGCACTTACTATCGATGCCGCGACGGCCGCCGATTCTACTTAACGGAGCTGCATACTCGCCCGAACACCTTTCAGCTCTTCTCCGAGCTGGATGTGGGCATCTGGAGCTTGTTCCTTTCCTGCTGCACTCTATTCAAGACCTCTCGCCGCCTTCACCGGTGCAGTAATTCTTGCTGTCCGGATCTTGTCCGACAAAGACTCGCAATGTCATTATTAGACTTGCGCACACGCCGCACACCGCTTATATTTTTAAAATAATGTGTTACCAGGGAGGGGTCTCTGTGTTTCCTCACGGCGGCAAGTGCGCCTCGAGTTGAGGCCTTGACCTCTTGCAGCTCCCGAGACAGTTGGGTATTCTTCTGCGAAGATCCTGCGTTTCAAATGATCCTTAAATCAGTTAATATAACTACTTTAAGTCTCGGGGGCTACTGGCATATATAACTATCAAATTCTCTTACCCGTATGTCTTTTACATACTACTCCGTGGCTCTGGTAAAACCATCTTGAGCAGCACGGAGGTGTCGTCCCCGCATTAAAGGCATTCAATGCCTCGGGGAGAAGCACGCGTCACGAACATCTTGTCGGGCGCTTTGTGGTTCATGGCGCTCCACCTCGCACTTGGTGGTGGACACCTGTCGGCACCCTCCATTGAGGAGTGTCCGCTCGCGCCTTTGCGCCTCCCCCTCCGCACCGGTGCCGAGCTCGGCCGGTAGAGAGGTTGGATTGGCAACCCCACGCCTGCAGTCCGTGGGCGCTTTTCTCTACAAAAGTCATGAGCACTCAAACGCTTCCTAGGAACGTTGCTCCAAATAATGAACTGTGAGCTATACCTTTGCGGCGACATTTCAATCCGCCAAGGCTCCTCTTCCACATACCGTCCGGATCGCCTTTGTTGGTCAGCCGCCGCGGGCTCGGCTTCCCGCGTTGAAGGCGCTTCCTGCAAAACACCATCGTATGCAAAGGTCAGAAACGAGCAAGGAGGAAATAATGGTGTTGGGACTTCGATCACAATCACCTGGGAAGCCTGATATAGTCCAGGGTAGTTAGCCGTAATGGCGACTAAAGCATTATCCATGCTGAGCTGGTGGAACACCCTATCGATTAGCTCCACCTTTATGTCCGGATCCTCTTCGGAGGCCGGATCCTGGGATCTCTCTGGATCCTCGGGTTGCGGAGCTAGACTTAGCATGTCCTCCACATCCCGACGCAGCTCCTGCGTCGAAAAACATAATATAAGAAACTTAAACTTTGAAAGCATGGGTCGGGCACGTTAAGTGTTCGCTTACCCAGCGCCGAGGGTTATTCATGGAGAACCCATTCAACGGGTTCGTTCGAGGAAGTCCTCCTTCTCCCCTTATACAGCCGGACAGATCTTCGCCAGTCCTCGGCGAACCCGCCCTTTATGCCATGACGGGTGACATCGTCCTCCCGCTGAAATCCCACATGGGTGGCCCACAGATTGCGTGGCTGCACCCCAAGATAATGCATGTTGCCATGACTCCAATCATGGTCAACCCGAATGGGCCAAGAATCTTATCCGCCCATCAAATAATGGACGCTCTTGTCTTCCTCCAGCTTGGGGGCTCGCTGTGATATCCTCGCTTATTAGGGATGATAGACTACTCATATCAATAAGGAATTCTTCTTTTCCGGGAGCCCATTCGACGTAACTCCAAAGTTAAGCGTGCTCAGCTTGGAGTAGTCTCAGATGGGTGACCGAATCGAAGTTGCTCCCGAGTGCGCATGAGTGAGGACAAAGTGCTAAAAGACTAGTATTGATCTGTGGGGCGATCTAGATCCCGCCAGAGTAACGACCACCGGCGGGTGTGTCCGGTGTTACAAGTTGGTATCGAGCTGTTTATGTGATATCCTCGCTTATTAGGGATGATAGACTACTCATATCAATAAGGAATTCCTTCTTTTCCGAGAGCCCATTCGACGTAACTCCAAAGTTAAGCGTGCTCAGCTTGGAGTAGTCTCGGGATGGGTGACCGACCGAAGTTGCTCCGGAGTGCGCATGAGTGAGGACAAAGTCTTGCAAAAGACTAGTATTGATCTGTGGGGCCATCTAGATCCCGCCAGAGTAACGACCACCGGCGGGTGTGTCCGGCGCTACAAGTTGGTAATCGAGCCTTCCCGACCTTAGGAGCCCCACTGCTGATCGCTTTTAGTGGCCGAGTTGTGTCTAGAAAATGTTTTGAGTCATTTAGGATTATATATATCGGAGAGTTAGGAATTCTTTTTACTCCTCACCTTCGTCGCCTCGTGAGGTATCCCGACGAGAGTTTCACTCTTCTCTACTCAAATTTCACTATTTTTTTAGGTTCACGCGGTATCTTGGAATCGTTCCGATATTCTTATGACGAGAACATTGTTCTTGGTGCCTCCCGACATTTAGGGTTGTGGCGGTGTCCCGGAGTTGAGCTTGAGGTGTTGGCGTCATAACTTTATCGCTGCAGTTCCTAATACCGAGTTTAGTACGCCGACATCAAAAATCTCTTTTATGCAGTTGTTGGTGAGATAACCCCGCTTAACTTGAAGATCGAGGTGAGTACGGAGTATTGCCATGACTCAGATAACGGATGCTTTTCAAAGGTTGAGGTACACGATTTCCGAAGGTTTCTTGGTTATGTGTTGACGGATGGATACAGCTGGATGTAGGGATTGTTAGTTTGGGTGAGATATATATTGCTCCCCTGTATCCCCAACACCTGATTGCATAACCAGAAAATTTCGGGAGTTTCATAGGTGGGAATTCAAGTAGCTCTTAGGATATCTTTCCGATGGATGTATGATATGAAATTGGGGTTCGACATCTAGTGGTTCGCCTATTCACGGTTGGTTTTACAGTGGTCTCGTTGTGTCTTAAAGAGTCCTTGGCTATGCCGACTCGGGGACACTTCGTATGTCATGTGCACTACCTTGTACATGATGGTGTTGTCTGATCGAGCCCGTAGGCCCCACCACTTAAAATTTTGGACTTAAATCTCTATCATATGTTTGTTCCGCTTATTCTGCAAGCCAGTCCTTTGTTTTTGTGTGGAGTTGTGGTATTCGAGTTGCTTCAATGTCAAGTGTTGATTCCATACCTTTCCTAAATGGTGTTCTCATACTCCGATGTAAATACCAATCCTTCTCGACAATCGAGATTTTCATGTCTATTCTTTCCAACCGGTGTGCTTCTCTTCAAGTGGATCCCATCATTCTCCCCATCCGCGAGATCAATTCTAAGTTTTCTCAACGGTGTTTGTTTCGTTCATTCCAAGTTGCCTTTGTTTTTTCCCGCCCACCCACCCTTTTTCTTCAAGGACTTAGATTTCTTAATCATGTATCCTTTTATTTGCGCGAAGTATCTTCATTCTTTTCTTTCAATGTTCTTACCCGGTGGTTCTCAAGAAGATGTTCTACTAGTTCATCATCCTCCGTTCTCTTTTCTTCTCCGGTGGATTCAAGTCAAGTTTTGTTGATCATACCTTTTTCCTCATTTCAATGTCTTCTCATACCGGTGCACCTCATTATCATTCTACTTCTCGCTATTTGTTATTCTGGAGTGCTCAAGATATCTCTGAAGATTCGTGTTTCCACTCCGCATCAATTCTAACTATTTCGAGGCTGTTACCTCATTCAAGCCATTTAAATCAACCGGTGCAACCTCCCTTTCAAGCAATTGTTCAACGGTGATTTCTTTTGAGTGGGCCCTAACCCACAGGTCTTTTCCCAGGATCTTACCTGACTCTTCTATTTTTCCCAGAGCTATCCTAAATTCTTCTCCAAGTTTGACGTAAGAATGAGTTTTCATCAGTCACATGCCTTCTCCAAGATCTTTCAAATTATTTTTCATAGTTGGCTCAACCTCTTCGCTTTTGATTCTTCCGGTGTGCCTCAATAATTCTTGGTGGTGTTTCTCGTTGTCATTCTCATCATTTGAAGACCGAAGAAGAGTCTCTCTTTAATCTTGCTCTATTCTCTTCAAGATTCATGGTTCTAGCTTCATGCTATCCTCATAATTGTTTTCGATTGTGAGAATCTTTTTCACCCATCAGGAGATATTCAAGAGTCTTCTCAGTTTGTCATCCGGAGTCCATCAATTCAGGTTTATTCATTCTCACCGTCGCTTATCATTCTTCTATCTTGCCGTGCATCAATCGAATATCCTCTAATCAGTTCTTGATCTCTTTGTTCTCATGTATCTAGTTTGTCTCAAGCACCTTTGTTCATTTGCTAATTCTTACCGGTGATGCACCCTACTTCGATCATTTCAATTCTTACGGTGGTTCTTTCAAGATCTCTCTTCCTTGTTCATCATATCGATTCATTTGTTGTTCCAATCCTACCGGTGGTTCGTTGAAGACCTTCTCAAGTTTTGATATATCTCTTTTAATCCTTTCTACGAGAATAAGTAGTATGCCAAATCCGTTGATTGTCATCAATTTAATTGGTGAAGGATAAGCATAACATAATTCTTATTCTTGTTCATCCAAGTGATTAATTCTTTATTCCGGAGGCCCTTAAAATTCTCGGTTTCATTTGTTTCATCTTCTCTTTTTCCCGGAGTTCCAAGCTCTCATCATCATGAAGACCCATCTAAATCATCGCAAGGCTTCACATTGTGTTTTCAACTTCTCCTTCTTTCCACCATTCCTTTTGTTTACCGGAGTTCTTCATGGAGGCTCTACATGGTGGTTCGTCAAGGATTCCTTTCATTCGTCAATTGTTCTTCAAGATTTCTCTTGAAGTTAAGATCAGCCAAGCTATACTCTAAAATTAAACAGGGTGCTCAACACATGTTTTGTTTTGGGGAGTTCAAGTTTTCTTCATCTTGCATTTCGAAGTATAATTCTTTCTACCTTATCTTTTGAGATGGTGTTATATCATTCTTGACAATTTCCTTCATGTTTCATGATTCATATTGTTGTCAAGAATGAAGTATTTTAAATCCATCAGTCTCTTCATTGGAGTTATCTTGGGTTATATTTCACCTAAAGCTTTCCCTAAGGATTGTTGCTATTTATGGTGCTTATAAATGACCCAAGTTCTTCATTTGTCCTCCCGGTGAAATAAGTTTCACTTATCTTCATTGATCTCAACCAATCAATTGTTTTCGTTAGTGGCAGAATGTCACCTCATAGTCTTGAGATGTTTTCCATAAGGCCACTACAAGCTTATTCGTTTCGTTGTTGGTTTTCCAACAACTCCGTTCTTGCATTTCTTGGAAGCGTGCTCTTTCAAGATATTGTTTCCTCCGTTCATTCCATTCCATTCTTTCATTTCTTCCAGAGGCATTGTGATGTTGTCCTCTTCAATCATCATCTTGTTTTGTCAGGATCGTGTTCTTTTCATGCTTATCCATTTAACCGGAGTGTCCTGCCTTTTTTCTTTCAAGTTCTTTTTTCATCTTATCAAGTTTTCTTCTCTTTTCTACCGGAGTGCTGTCCAAATTCTGTCATTCTTGTTCCTTGGCTATCTCATTATACCGAGGTGGTCATATTCTTTTCGATCGTGAAACTCTTGATTCATGTCTTGGCAACCTTCAAATTCTCGTAATACTCCTTGTCCCTCTTTTCTAACGGATTGTTTGCAACTTCGTTCATCTCCGTTGTAGTCTTTCTTTTAAATTGCTCAACCTCTCAAGGTTCATGGTTTCACTCAGTTTGTCGAAGAAGCAACTTAGTTTTACCTTTCTTTTTCTCTTCCGTTTTCCCTCTGACGCCATTCTAGATCTCGGGACGAGATCCTCTCGTAGTGGTGGAGTGTTGTAACGCCCCGAGACCGACGCTCCAGAAGACTTCCAGCTATTCCGAGATTCGTCGTGTGATTTGTTTTGTTTGTTGCATTCATCCTTGCATCATGTGCATTGCATCATGTCATCATGCCACTAAATTTTGCAACTCAACCAATTAAATTGCATAGATCTTTTGATCTATTTAAAACGAGGGAATTCACGTGGTGATTCTCTTTATAACATATCCTCCCAATATTAGGGAGCTATAATAAAAATATTCCATTCATTTGGAATTAACCAAAACACACTTGCAAAAATCCCAATGCCTTTGTTATCTTAATTCTTGGTCTCCAACCTTGCCATATATTATTTCATCATTTTCCGGAGCTCCACCAAAAATCCGAACATTTTTGGACCTTCCTTTTATCAAGTCCTAGTTCAAACCCATTTGAATTAAATTCAAATGAGTTTGAATTTAGATCTTTCAATCATGCCTCTTTCTATTTTTCTTGGATCGAGCTCATTTTTATGAGTCCGTGAAAATTGTCCCCATGCCCGACTTCTTTCCCTAACCCTCTCTCCCTTTTTTTTCCTCTCTCTATTTTGTTTTCTGCTAAAAGAGAATTAGAGATAGAGAGAGGGAAGGAGCTTTGCAGCCCAGCCGGCCTCTTAGGCCCGGCCAACCTAGCTGGCCCAAGGCCCACCTAACCTATTCTAACCCTAGCCCGATCACACGCATCTCTCCATCTCCCCTCGTTCCCCTCCCTGCGCCGTCACCACGCACGAGCAGAGCCCCCTTCGTCCCGATCCCCATCTCCTCCTTCGCGCAGCCTCGATCCCCCTCGCTCGCTCGCCCCGCCCCTCCAGCGCCGCTACCCCGTGCCCGATCTGCCCCGGCGCCCCCAGCCTCGTCAGCGCCTGTTCCATCTCTCCCTCTCGATCCCCTCATCCTCCTCCTAGCGCCGCCGCCAGGGCATCTCGCCCGACCCTGCGCCGCCCGCTTCTCCGCCGCCATCTCTCCCTCTGCTCCAAGTTCGCCGCGCCCGTGCTCCTCCTCTGCCTCGAGTAGCGCCGCCCCTCCTGCGATGCCCACCGGCGCGCCATCTCGCCTCCTCCCCGTCTCCCGCGAAGGTCGCCGCGCCAAGTCCCTGGTGCCCCGCGCCATCCTGCTCCCTGCGCCCGGTCCCCCTCGCCCTTGCCGCCTCCCCTTGAATCACCATCGCCTGCAGCTGCCGCCATGGACCCGAGCTTAGAGCTTCGCTGCTGCCTTGGTGCTGCCCTCGTCTCCGGTCCTGCCCGCTGGAGCCATGCCTCCCGGTGACAAGCAGCACGTCGCGGTCTTCCTTCGACCCGGCATCGTTCCCTTTGGCAACCGCATAGGTGCATCGCCACAAGTTTTGCCTCTATACACTTGTGTGGGATTGACCGTGGTCGTGTGTCTGGTGCCACTTGGAGACTGCCAAGTACATGGATACGCCAAGTTCCGTTCCGAACATGTACGACTACACCTGCTGATCGTCAAGCACCTTGGAACGCTCTCACGAATACGCGGACTGCCAAGTACCACGCATTTAACGTGTACCACTACCGTCGACCCGAGAAGACTCTGTGGACGTCAAGTTCCTCGTCGTGACCCCGAACATCTACGGATCATGAACAACTACTTCATCTACGAAACGTGTACAACTACCGCCGCCGCCGTGTACCACTACTTCCCACTACGACACGAGTACAACTACTTCCACTACGACCGTCCCGTGAACGACTACTTCCCTCGACGGCTCGAACCGCTCCGAAATCGCACGCTTCGAAGGTATAACACCGCGACGATGTCTGAGGACCGAACGCATGTGGTATGAGATGCTCGTGTTTGCACCGTGTCCGAATGGTCATTGCAAGTTCCTCCTCGTTTCCATGCCACTAACCCGTGGGAACCCGGTATCCGGGATCACCCCACCATCTTTTGCATCACACGCTCACCCACACTTTCTTTTGCACCGACATCTCGAGGAGTTGTCGGATCACCGAAATGTTGCCGTGGCACCATTTTCGTTTCGCCGCCATGGCACCCTTTTCGTTTCGCCGCCGTGGCACCCTTTTTGTTCCGCCATGGCGTCAAATGCTTCATAAATGCTCATGTCAACCTTTTCATAAATATTGCATAAAACTTGCATATGTCATCCGCATCATCATAACAACAATTAAAATGCTTAAACTTGTGTTTGTTTTAAATTGCTAAATGCATATGGGGATTTTTCGGAATGGTTGTTTGTTGTTCCGGCCTCATTTAAACTTGCCTAAATAGCTAGTTTAATTATGCTTCACCCCTCTTGCCTTGTTTAACAACATTTAATATTGTTGAGTAGCTTATAACGAGAGAGAACTAAATAATTGATGTGGTGTTTCGTCAATATGCAACTCGTTGCATATTGAGCTCCACTTAATTTGTAGTATTGTTCGTTGCACTTTGCCATGCCATGCCTCATTAAACCGGACATGCATCATCCTTGGTTGTGCATCATGACATGTTTATGTGATGGTTGTTTACTATGTTGTTTGTTTTCTTTCCGGGTTGCTTCTCTTGTTAGCTTCGGTTTCGTTCCGGAGTTGTGAGGATTCGTTCGACTTCGTCCGTTTGTCTTCTTCTTGGACTCGTTCTTCTTCCTTGCGGGATTTCAGGCAAGATGATCATACCCTCGAAATCACTACTATCTTTGCTATGCTAGTTTTGCTCGCTCTTTTGCTATGCCAATGCTACGATGCCTACCATTTGCTTGTCAGCCTCCCAAATTGCCATGTCAAACCTCTAACCTTTGACACCATTCCTAGCAAACCGTTGATTGGCTATGTTACCGCTTTGCTCAGCCCCTCTTATAGCGTTGTTAGTTGCAGGTGAAGATTGAAGATTGTTCCTTGTTGGAACATGGAGATGTTGTTCCTTGTTGGAACATGTTTACTTGTTGGGATATCACAATATATCTTATTTAATTAATGCATCTATATACTTGGTAAAGGGTGGAAGGCTCGGCCTTATGTCAGTGTTTTGTTCCACTCTTGCCGCCCTAGTTTCCGTCATATCGGTGTTATGTTCCCGGATTTTGCGTTCCTTACGGTTGGGCTATTATGGGAACCCCTTGACAGTTCGCCTTAAGTAAAACTTCTCGGCAATGCCCAACATTGGTTTTACCATTTCTTAACAACCTACCACCTTCCTTGGGTTACGCAAACTCAAGGGTCATCTTTATTTTAACCCCGGGCGGTGCTCCTCCGAGTGTTGGTCCGAACCGAACTACTCTGGGGCCACCTCGGGAAACTTGAGGTTGGTTTTACTCGTAGCTAGACTCATCGGAGTGTGCCCCGAGAAAGAGATATGTGCAGCTCCTATCGGGATTTGTCGGCACATTCGGGCGGTGTTGCTGGTTTAGTTTTACCTGTCGAAATGTCTTGTTGTACGGGATACCGAGTCTGATCGGAGTGTCTCGGGTGGAGGTCTATTCCTCCGTTGGCCGTGAGAGCTTGTCATGGGCTAAGTTGGGACACCCTGCGAGGATTTGAACTTTCAAAGCCGTGCCCGCGGTTATGTGGCGAGATGGGAATTTGTTAACGTCCGGTTGTAGAAGACTTGAAGTTGACCTTAATTAAAATACATCAACCGTGTGTGTAACCGTGATGGTCTCTTTCCATGGAGTCCGGAAGTGAACACTGATGTTGGAGTTATGCTTGACATAGGTTGCTATAGGATCACTTCTTGATCATACTTTTTATCGACCGTATTGCCGTCTCTTCTCGCTCTCATTTGCGTATGTTAGCCACCATATATGCTAGTAAACTTGCTGTAGCTCCACCTCATGCCTTTACCTTACCCATAAGCTTAAATAGTCTTGATCTCGCGGGTGCAAGATTGTTGAGTCCCCGTGGCTCACGGATACTTCAAAACCAGTTTGCGGTGCCTATGTTACCGAAAGGTGGCGCAACCAAGCTCAAGGAGGAGCTCGATGAAGATCTTGCCCTTTGTGTTGTTTCGTTCTAGTTGATCGATAGTGGAGCCAGTTGGGGTCGATCGGGGCCTTTATCGCATTTGGGGTTCTTCTTTTATTTTGGGTTCCGTGAGTCGGACCTTGATTGTATCTGTATGATGTAATGCTTTATTCATGTATTTGTGTGAAGTGGCGATTGTAAGCCAACTATGTATCTCTTTCCCTTATGTATTACATGGGTTGTGTGATTACCTCACTTGCGACATTGCTTTCAATGCGGTTATGCCTCTAAGTCGTGCTTGACCGTGGGAGATATAGTCGCATCGAGGCGTTATAAGTTGGTATCGAGCCGACCCTCATGATACACGGATGGTTGCGGACAGGTGTGCGGTCATGTTGTTCATGACGTTTGTGACCCGTCGTGGCACACGGCATGGCACATGTACGGTCTGGATGCACGAGACGGTTGTGCCAGAGGAGCGTTCACGTGGCCCGCGAGGCGTCGGTTCCTCGAGTGTGGGTGTATGTGATATCCGGCTTATTAGGGATGATAGACTACTCATATCAATAAGGAATTCCTTCTTTTAAGGAGCCCATTCGACGTAACTCCAAAGTTAAGCGTGCTCAGCTTGGAGTAGTCTCGGGATGGGTGACCGACCGAAGTTGCTCCGGTGCGCATGAGTGAGGACAAAGTCGCGAGAAAAGACTAGTATTGATCTGTGGGGCGGTCTAGATCCGCCGAGAATGCGACCACCGGCGGGTGTGTCCGGGCGTTACATCCGCGGGCGCCAACTAAAGCGTTTCTTGAGGAGCGTCTTGAACTCCGGAGGCCGATCGAACAGGTCCGTAGTGGGCGTCTTCTATGTAAAACCATTCAAGGCCGGTCTTGGATGCCTTCTTAGGGTTCCGGATGGATATCCGGTCCCGCAATCGCCATATTTGGCGCCGCCCATTGATATATGGACCCCTCGTGAGAGCGGGGAACAAGGCGAACAACCTCTTCCACGATGCAAAATGGGGCTCGATGCCCGAAATAGCTCGCAAAGAGCTGAAGCTGCGATATGCGAGGATAGAGGCGGGCGTGAGGTGATGGAGCTAGAGTCCATAGAACTCGAGGCCAGCGGAGGAGACGGATGTATAGGAATCCGAGCCCCTTATCGAGATAGGGGCGAAGCATACCCGCTCCCTTTGTTGGGACTTGGGGTAGCCTCCGCTTGCTTCCCACCTTGGTAGGTGGCCAACCCGGCTCGAGCACGGACCATGAAGGCGGAGGAGATATCCCTTTGCTTGGAGCATCACCAGCTCATTTGTCGGGATGAACATCTCCGCCGATCTCTGGCAGTGGGCTGGGGCCGAGAGGAGGAGCCGTGTCGACGGTCCATGTGGAATGGATTTTTTTTGGTCGAGGCGCTCCGATGAGTACTCATGGAAGGAAGATGGTGTGATTTGGATCTGGATTCTTGCCTCTCTTATAGGCAGATTATTTGCCTGACTAGGGGTAAAACATAAAGATACCACGGCTTTTCGCATTCATGCGACGCGTGGAAGATGGCCATTATTGGGCGTGGAAGCCAAGAAGCACAACATTGATAAGGAAGCCGGACAATCGCTAAGCAAACACCGGAATTTGGAGGAGAACCGCCTTTGCAACGAAGACTATATCTGCCACGGACTCATCGTCATTGAAGCCTGGTTCGGGGCTCTTGAGGATTCTGGACTAGGGGTGTCCGGACAGCCGGACTATCATCGTCCGCCGACTCCAAGACTACGAAGATACAAGATTGAAGACTCCATCCCGTGTCCGGATGGGACTTTCCTTGGCGTGGAAGGCAAGCTTGGCGTCTGGATATGTAGATCTCCTACCATTGTAACCGACTCTGTGTAACCCTAGCCCTCTCCGGTGTCTATATAAACCGGAGGGCTTTAGTCCGTGGGACAACAACCATTACAACAATCATACCATAGGCTAGCTTCTAGGGTTTAGCCTCTTTGATCTCGTGGTAGATCCACTCTTGTACTACCCATATCATCAATATCAATCAAGCAGGGAGTAGGGTTTTACCTCCATCGAGAGGGCCCAACTCAGGTAAAAACATCGTGTCCCTT